>JAQQSV010000164.1:142488-154369 GCA_028646515.1 Pseudochirops corinnae
AGAAGAAGAAGAGGAAGAAGAAGAAGAGGAAGAAGAAGAAGAAGAAGAAGAAGAAGAAGAAGAAGAAGAAGAAGAAGAAGAAGAAGAAGGAAGAGGAGGGGGAGAAGGAGGAGGAGGAGGAGGAGGAGAGGGAGAAGAAAGGACAGGGTGCTGGAAACATTTTTTAAAATCTGATTTTATTTTAATGTGTGCTTGAGGTACAAGAAAAACCTAGTAGATTATTTTAGAAGTCACCACTGTTGGAAACTGGACTAAGGAAAATAAGAAGCGAAGAAGTACTTTACCTTGAGGTCCATTACAGACAGACCCTGTACTATAGTAGGTTGCTGAGATACTTAGGAAGTGAAGCTACTTAAGGAAAAAATAAGGAAAAAAACAGTAAAGAAAACATCCAGTTATATGGGTGCCCCAAACTGAGTCAGCTGCATGAAACATTTCATGAGGCCTGTTTTTCTGGTCTAAACTCTGAATAGCAGATTGTGAGGGGGAAATTCATTTGTCAGTGCACAGAGCATTATGACCTTAGAGACATGTTTTTAAAACCTAAATTGCTCCCATGGATACGCTGTTAACAAGCAAGCCTCAAGCCATTTGCACGGATGGCAATGGATACTAGTGCTTGCCATTTCCACTATGGTTCTATATTACCAGCATAAAATAACATGTACACATCACACTTTAAACATTTGAAACTTTAATGTGTTTCTACAGCTCTCTCCATCCCCTGTCCATTTTCCAGCTCACTGTTTTCAAGAAATAGGACCAAACTACTATTTACCATGATTGTTAATATTTTACTAATATTCACAACCATGAAGCTGTCCCTGATTGTAACAATTTTCCCTCCTCAAATCTAACGCTTCATACTGTTGACATGGATACATATCGTGTACTCTTTGCATGTTATGCTTATGTATATCTCATATCCTTTAATTGCATTGTAAGCTCCCCTAGGGCAGAGGTTATGAATAATCTAAACTTTGTATCTCCCCAGGAGACTAACATAATTTCCTTCACGAAGTATGCACTTAAAACTGTTTACTAACTTGCACTGAACCAAATTTTATTGTAAGCATATTTATTAAAAATAATTGTCAGATTTTTATGCTGACATACCGATGTCTATTTTCTATTCATTGGAACACAAGATTATACAGGGGCATGCAAATTAATGTGGACTAGGTAAATTAATCAAATTTATTGTGTAACCTGGGCTCATCTGGGTATGCCTATTTTTGCTTAGTTTGGAGGACCTCTTGGGGGACCTTTTGAGCACTTTTGGATCACTTAACATGGAGGCTTCTATATCCTTTTCCATGGGGGTAGGAGTAGTCTCTTGGATTGACTGAGCCTGTAAAACTGGAGAGACTTTGGTAGTCTCTCTCTTTCCAATGCTCTTTTTGCTGCTGTTGTTGGTATTTGTTTTTTTTTTTTTCCAACACTCTTGATGAGCCAGAGAGTGAAGATCTTATTTCACCTCTAGCATGGAAGCCATAAACTGAATTGGCGAGAAAGGAAGGACTTTCTTCCCCTGCTCCATTTTTCACCCCAGGTTTATGAAATGGGCTTGTCGGTGTTTTGTTCCATTTGTTTTTCTCAGTTTTAAGTAACAGTGGTCATCCCCTGCAGACCTAGGAATTTCTGTCATGGCAACCATGAAACCAAGGTTGCAGGCAATGTGTTACACCCAGATAGTCTAGCAATGCAGCCCAAAAAAGTCAGGGTTCGTGGGACTCAAAGCCAGGTGGAGTTTTGGACTTAAAATGGAACTACGTTCTATATCTTTTCACCAAATGCCCTTCTCCTCTCCGGAGACTAAGATAGTGCAAAGGTAGGGGAATTGTGCCACCCTCTTGTTAGGGGAGTAAGTTTGTATGATTGCGATGATGTCTTTGAATATTTCCTTGTAAAAGCTAATCTGATTATTAGAGGCTAAATGGAACCAGGATATAGGAGACAACTTGCTAAAATTGAGGGAACATCAGTTGGGACTGGAGTCATTTTTTAAAGAGCTTAGACACCCACAACCTCATGGAGAACCCTGGGCAAAGGGTGAAGTGTAACCTACTGGGTCTTCAGGCTGAGGTGCCATGGTAGTCTTTGTTATAGCAACATGTGATAAAGCTTGCAATTTTATATTTTTTTAAATGATTTTAATAACAAATTAAATCCATTTTATTCATTCAATTACATTGCATGATTTGGCATTGAATTTTTAGGATAATTCTTCAGTATGAAAACAATGTTTATCTAACTGGTTATTAAGTGTACATTTATTGGAATATCTTATTTTTTCCAAGTTTAACCTTGATCATAGATGTAGTTTTTTTTCTTTTATAAATTTAACATTTTCTTTTCTCCTAATTCAATGTAAAATATTTTAAATTTATTTTTAAAATTTTTGAGTCCCAAATTTTCTCCCTCCTTTCTTCCTATCCCATCACTGAGAAGGCACACTATTTGATATAGGTAATAAATGTTCAGTAACATAAAATATATTTTCATATTAGTCATGTTATGAAAGAAAACATGCCAAAACAAACCATAAAAATAAATAAAATTAAATAAAAAAAAACTATGCTTCAATCTAGATTCAGATATACAATTGTTCCTGTGTACAGTGTTCTGGTTAACCTCATTTCATTTTGCATCAGTTCATGTAAGTTTTCAGATTTTTCTGAACACATCTTGTGCATCATTTCTTATAGCAAATAGTATTCCATTGCAATCATAAACCACAGTTTGTTCAGCCATTCCCCAATAGACAAGCATTCATTCAATTTCTAATTCTTTGTTACCATAAAATGAAATGCTATAAATATTTTTGAACATGGAGTGCTTTTCCTTTTTTTTTTTTTCCCCTTTGGGAGACAGATCCAGTAGTGGTTTTATTGGGTTAAATAGTAAACATAGTTTTAATAGCACTTTGGGCATAGCTCCAAATTATTTTTCAGAATGAGTTCACAAATCCACCAACAGTGCACTAGTGTCTCAATTTTCCCACATTCCTTCTAAAATTTGTCATTTTCATATTTTATCTTATTAATCAATCTGATAGATGTGGGTAGATATATCATAGGTGTTTTATGTCCATTTATCTATTCAATAGTGGTTTAGAGATTTTTTTTATGTGACTGCATATTACTATCCACTCTTAGTAACTCCTAGTTACTAAGTGATAATGTAAACAATTTAATCTTTCCAAGTGAGAATGTAAACAAGTTAATTTTATTTGATCCCTTATGTTTTTCCTTCTTTTTCCTGTTTACCTTTTTATGCTTGTTTTGATTTTTGTATTTAAAAGTTAAATTTTCTATTCAATTCTGGTCTTCTCATTAGGAACACTTGGAAGTCCTCTATTTCAGTGAATATCTATTTTTCCTCTGAGTGATTATACCCAGTTTTGTTGGGTAGGTGACTCCTGGTTGTAATCCTAGCCCCTTTGCCTTTCAAAATAACATATTTGAAGCCCTCCGGTCCTTCAATGTAGAAACTGCTAAATCTTTTGTTATCCTGACTGATATTTAAATTGTTTCTTTCTTGATACTTGCAATATTTTCTTCTTGACCTGGGAGCTCTGGAATGTTTGAATAATATGCCTGGTAATTTTCATTTGGGGATCTCTTTCACAGGAAGTGAGCAGTGGATTCTTTCAATTTCTAACTTAATCTCTGGTTCTAAAATAGAAGGGAAGTTTCCCCTGATAAGTTCTTGAAAGATGATATCTAGGCTCTTTTTTTGATCATTGCTTTTAGCTTGTCCAATAACTTTTAAGTTATTTCTTCTGGTTCTATTTCCATGTCAGTTGTTTTTTATTCCAGAAAGTTATTTCAAATCTTCTTCTATTTTTCATTCTTTAAAAAAAAACAAACAAACAAACAAAACTTCAGATTTTTTTTTTTTTGTGAAACTGCTTTCAGAACTACATCTGAGGGTCTGTGAGTCTTTAATCTTTTCAACAAGATATGATAAAGGAAAGGTGTGTTTAATACTCTCCTGGCTTCTGCTATGATTTATGAGCAACCACAAGCATTATTTTCCTCTCTGGAACTATGACTAGAGTCCCTGCTCCCTTGTGGCCACAAGTTCTTGGTGTTAGTGTTCCTCCCATCCCTGCAACTTTGATCCATTGTCCATAAAATGCAACAGAATCCTATACTTAGTGCCAATAAAGGGATCCTTGTAATCTTCAAACCAGTTATCTAACACCATTATTATTTGTGGGCTTAGAGCTCCAGAAGACATTGCTGTCAATTCAGTGGTCCCCAAAGACTGTTGCTGGGACATGGCTTGTGCTGGGCTGTATCGTACCCTCATTATAGTGTGACAGAACTTTCCTGTTGACATTCCAAGTTGCCTTGGAATGGGAAATTGTTTCACCCAATACTTTTGTTGATTCTGCTACTCTAGAATTCATTTTGAGGCATTATTTTGAAGTCGTTTGGAGTAGAATTTGGAAGAGTTCAGGCAGCCTTTTCTCTCCCATCTTGGCTCTGTTCCACTTTAGTTTTTTTCAATGCTATTTAAATTAAGTAAGTTTCTATGTTATTGAATCATTCAAGTATTTGTCTCTTGTATAACTTTTTGAATTTTTGAGTATGTTGTAGTATTCCATCACCATTTGAGAATGTCTATAATTACAAAACAGTTTTACTTATTAGCATTCCAATGTATAAATCAGACTCTCCTTGAATGAAGCTAAGAATCTGAAGCTCATTCTTAGCATAAAAAAAAAAATAAATCACTTAATATTTCTTTTCTTTATTCCAGGTTTTGGGGAATTTTCCTGTGATTTCATGAAGACAGCCTCACTTATATTTTTCTGGCAATGGTTTTGAGAGGGCACTGAATAAACACTGAGTTTTATCATTTAAAATTACCTTTTTCCAAAATTCAGTATGTCAGTCTTTATATTGTCTTGCCCATGACATGAGAAGCATTTATTCTTTTTGGCAATGGTTAACAGTTCTTTAAAAAGAACCCTAGGCTACTTTTTAAAAGACAAATAACTAAAGAATCAATAAGAACTTCACTAGCTACTAGGTAATTCTGAAGATTTTTTTTCTTCTGAAAATTAATTAGATTTTTAACAGCAATAGTTCGTCAGTTCTTGGCATTTTGAAAATACTTCAAACTACACATCTTTTTGAGCACCGCTGCTTGTTTTATACCATTGCATATTTGAATGAATCTTGAAATGCTTGAATTATACACATCAGTATCTGTTGCCATTTCTTGAACTATTATCGAAGCATGATTTTTAAGAGCTACAGCTTTTGAATATTTTGTTGGAATAATAGCTTTCTGTGGGGACAGTCTCTCAGTAGTGGTAGTGTCCTATTTGCTTATGTCAATGTGTGGAAAGACCACTGAGCTTTATGAGTCTTAGTACTTTGAAGGCAACCTGGTAATGACACTTGGGAAGAGTGTCCAACTTCACATATAATGTGGGTGAAGGCAATCAGTGAGGAAAATCACTCAAATCTAACCCTGGTCAAGAGGGAGGTTCAGATAAAAGTTGTGTGACTCAGATAGTAGAGAGCGTGAGATAAGTATAAAAAAGAAATTCATAAAAAGTGGAATTTGGTGGAGGAGGAGATCATTTTAATATAGCATAATGTCAGGGAATGAGGAAATGCTTCATGGAAGAAGTGGTGCTCAATATAGACCTTGAGAGGAAAAGTGAACATTTGTCACCTAAGGGGATAGATGATTCCTTCCAAGTTTAATGACATGAAAAAAAGCAATGAAAGAAGGTGAGGACATGAAAAGGGACAACTAGAAGTATTAGAGTGAATGATCTCCTCTAACATACCATTTCGATGACAAAATTTTGTGATGCTAGCTGTTTCCCATTGCAATTTACCCAAAGTAGAGGAAAAAATTGATTCCAAGGAGTCTGGAAAACTGTTATAGAATCTGAAAATATAAACAAGAAAATAACTTAGAAATCATCTAGTTTTGGTTTTAATATAAAATGAACAAACTGAGCAAAGGTCACAGAGAAGTTAAAACAAAACATGAGCTCCTCTCGCTCCCAGTCTCAGGTTTTTCCTATTAAATTGCACTTCAGGGTTGTATCAGGGTCATGCATACACATTCTAAAATCCCAAATTACATCACAGAATGATATGTTTAAATAGAAAACAACCCTCAAAAGCATAAGATCTCCTGGGAGTTTTGCTAAATGATTGTACTATCTTTTCACTTGTGAGTTATTCTGTCTTCCCAAAAGCAATGCACACTATAGACCTTACATCTCTGGCTCAAAAAACACCTTTGAATTTGAACACATACTCACCCTCTTCAAAACAGACCTCTTCTCACCTTCCCCTGCGTTTCTTTCTCGTATGATTTGATATTTGTGAATCTACACCTTTAAGCAGCTGAAGCCCCAAATTGGTTCATGATGGCAAAGTATGGATGATTGATATTGAATAAAAACTTTAACAATTATTTGTTTCGTGATAAAAATAAATTGAATGCTTAATATTCCTCTAACTTCTTGCAGTGAGAATATGAACAGAATTAATGATAGACTCCTTGAATATTATTATGAAATTTATTACGTTATCTTTTAAGATTCAAAAGGAACACCAATAATCTTAATTTTTTGTTACTTGATTATCATAACTGATGTATTTTTTACAATTTTAAAGTCTGTAAAAATGTTTTTTCTTATTTTGTTAACCTTGCAAAGTAAGTTAATCTATTACTATTCTTATCTAGAGTTGAGGAAAAAAAATTGAGAGAAGAGGAGGAGGAAGAGAAGGAAGGAAGGTAGAAAAGGAAGAAAGGGGAGGGAGAAAAAAGGAAAGAAGGAAGAGAAAAGGAAAAGAAGGAAGAAAAGAGGAAAGAAAGGGAAGAAAACAGGAAGGAAAAGAAAGATGAAAAAGAAGGAAGAAAGAAAGGGAAGAAGGAAAGAAAAGAAGAAAGGAAAGAAAGAAAAATGAAAGAAAGAAAAGGAAGAGAGGAAAGAAGGGAGAGAAGAAAGAAAAAAAGAAAGTTTTAAAAGAATGAAAGGAAGGAAGGGAGGGAAGGAGGAATATTAAGTTGGATGTCTATATATTTTATTGCAATATTATGTATAACATGTGTTCATATTATGAAGCCAAATTTGAGCTTGAAAATGTTAGTGTTAGAATGCATATGAACAGTTTTAGTACTTCTCTGCCATAATAGTATGCAAACAATTTTTACCATATTCAATGATAAAAAAAAAAAATAACATGGCCGATTTTCAAGAACAAATAACTTGTTTCTGCCACTGAATTGAAAATAGTAGTTGGAAGCTACAAGAAGATACATGTAGGTTTGATGCTAGGAAAAATTTCTTAGACATGTACAAAAGCAGAATGAACATTAGGGGGAAGGTAGTACAATTACCTTCACTTGGGAATTTCAAGCAAAGATAGGATAGCTATTTTCAAGAAAGTTATTGAAGTATGGTTTTGACTAGTTTCTGAGGTTCCTTCCAGTTCTGAAATTCTGTGAGTCTTTGATGCCTGCCTATTTACCTTTTCAAATTTCAAGATTCTCATAAATAAGATTATTTTCCAGCATTCCTCTAAAAAAAGCAAAAATGGTGTCTAGAGTTCCTATTGCAGCTTTAGAAAGGAAGTTAATTTGAATGCTTTCTCTCTATGGCAGAAAATGATCATCCTTCAGAAGTTATTTTTATTTTTTGTTTTGTTTTTTAATAAAAAATGTCAGTGCTAGCCAACAGTCCACTAATCCTCATTACAAAAGCAAATTTTAGGGTCATTTCATTGGAATGTAACATTTAGATTACTGCAAGGGCAGCAAAGTTGTCTCACATGCTCCCATGTACATCCTTAACAGCACTGAAGTCAAAGGTATGAATGCTATGTTATATAGTATACCTGGGTATTTTAGGTGAACAATACAAGTGTGTGTGTGGGGGAATCCCTGATAGTAGTAAAGAATTAACTGATGTCAAAAAGTTTAAAATCATTATTTTTTTCATAAAATAAGTATAAGTTGTTAATACATTTCCTGCAATGTTCTAGTAAGAAGTTGAAGGGAATTAATATGAGAAGAGGATATATTCAAGGGTTGGATATTCTGCTGAAGTATAAAATATGAAAGAAGAAAATAAGAAATCAAATAATATTTGTAATCCCCTCTGTAATAATGGTGGTCCATCTTGATAGAAGTGTCTCTACTTTTTTTCCAAATGACTATTTTCAAGAAAAGTCCACATGGCCATGAAAATACTCCCAGGTGAAAAAGACTTAGTATTTATTCTAGTATTTTGCTAAATACTACATTTAAAACTTCAGTGTCACTTTATCATTTGATACTTAGGGGAGCTTTACAGCCTCTTGGCATCATGTTAGGAGATTTTGAGATTTCAACCACATTGAAGATAAGCTTTTGAGAAGTTACTGAGAAATCATTTATACATGTCTCAATAGATGGATGAATAACTGATATCAAGATATGGAAATCTCTCAGGGAATCACTGGCCTTCCTTCAAACTCTGGAACAGAAATTGCCTATCATTTATCTTTTCTAATGACTTCCTTTACAACCTTAGACAAGTCTTAGAAACTCTCAAGACCTCACATTCTCTCTTTAAATTAATCTGGAAACTGATCACTCCCTCCTGCAACAGAATATGCTCATCGTTCACTTAAACACTTTTGTTCAGAGACATGATTATCCTTTAAGAATCAGAGTTCTTTAAGCTCCCACTGGTCTGCTCTCTATCAGCTAAAATGATACCATTAACTCTTAATCAGAAACATTTACTAAAAATAAGACAAAGCAATAACAATTAAAATAAAACATTCTATCCATAAACCTAGGCCATAGAGTCCCATATATGCACAAAGTCTCTTTGAAGGTGAGTAGAAGCCATAGCATGCAGGTACATAAGTATGGATCATATGTCCCTTATGGAACTTGTAGTTCTGGACTGTGGGCTTTGATACCTTTTTTCTCCTTCAGGTATTGTATACACAATAATTCGCTGATGGGTGGGATCACTCCTCTTCTGGGTTTCTCCACTTGTCTAAGAGGTAGTTCTATGTCTATGGTGGACATGGAACTATTACGCACATTCTTTTTCCGGATGTTTCAGAAAAATAGAACCCTCAGCCTAGGAGAGCTGAGCTCTTCCAAATCTGCCTCCTTGGCTAGATCTGAGGAGTTTCCACCTCTATGACAATATATGGAAATGCACTTTCAAATCAGCAGTTTTTCTTCTAATCAACTTTTATTAGCACCAAAGATTTTCCTTTATTAATTTTTTCTCAAAGCAAAGGGTTTCCTCTACTTCACTTTTGTAAACAGCAGGTGGCAACACACACTTTTACATTTATTGCAACCCAGTGCTGCTCTAAGGTCACTCTTGAGATCTTTCTAAGAACTCTAACCAACTTAAAGCCCTGGTCTTTGCCTCCCAGATGTGATCTTGATCAACTTTACAATTCTAAATCAGGGTCTCTTGTGTTAACCGAATCATCTATATACTTTCATTTAAAAAATAAAAATCAACCTTTCTGTTAATCAAACCACAACTAGGTAATATATAATTGTCCCATGATCTCCAAACAGTTATCAATATTTCCTAGATAACAACCTTATACTCCTCATATAAGTTGTATCTAAATTAAATGGTGAGAAACTGGACATTTCAACCATTTTTACTCTGCCTTTTCTCTGAGGGGTTGCTTTGTATCAGTGTGTCTCTCATTATTGCACCTATATCTGATTCTGTTTATTAATAAAATTATTTGAATCAGAGAGGGCTCCCTCTCCCCTCTTCCATGTAAAGAAGGTTCCTTAGATGGCTACCTAGCCAGCCATCTCCTCATTTCCCTCTTGGATGGCCTCCTTTGGATTTTCTCATCATGCTCCTCAACTTTCCCTCTCCACATTTCTGCTTCTTTTGGTGTGTTATCTTTCCATGTTAGACTGCAAGCTCCTTGAGGGCAGGGACTCATTTTTTTTCATATTTTTGTCCCAGAACATAGCACATTGCTGACACATAGTAGATGCTTAATAAATGTTTATTAACTGATTGACTTCTCCACATATAAATAATATAATTCAAAACCCTACAGACAATCCTAAGTAAGTAAAAGGCAATTAATATTTATGTTGGTAGAGAGAATACCCATAGTGAAAAAATCAGAAAATTTTCAAAGTATTACAGTTTGAAATTAATAATTTGCAATTTTCTTATGACGTAAGGATTACTGTTCCCTAAGACTTGTGATTTCATTGGAGCAAGGAATACCCAAATAGAAGTTCCCTCTACCTGTGATGATTGATGTCTCTTCCTCTTGTTCTCTAAGAAAGTTATTAAATGTATTAACAAGGAAAAATTAGAATTTTAAAGGAATCTATTGACATTAGTTGTTTGGAAAAAAATGATAGGTCTTAGTGAGATTAAGATATGTTCCCTTCCTAGATCCCCATCACTACCCTAAGTATGCATCCAACCATCTACGGACCATTCCTTCATTCACTGACTCCTGGTAAGACCTTTTGCTTAGGGGCAATATAGAAATAGACATGAATAACTTTTGGGTCCTTCTTTTAGAGGTCTAACAACTTAATAAAAAGGTATAATCCTGAGAGCAAACAAGAAGGCACCAAATATCCTCTTTTATCATCTTTTTTGTAAGTATATTTTTACTACTAATATACCACACAGAACTTGAGGCCCACCACATAGTAAGGTCTACTCCTTTGAGATTTCAGTCTTTCGCACATAGTAAGTACTTAATAAGTGAAATGCTTGCTGGCTACCTGATAAGTAGTAAAAACATTTATGCAATTTCCAAAACGTCATTCTAGAATAATTGGTAAATTTAGGGCCTTGGCCAAGAAGAGTATAACAGAGTTGATGTTATCCTTCACCCCTAAGGCTTAGTGTATACTTGTCTGCCTTTTTTACAGTTGAGGAAACTGAGGCAGAAAAGTTAAGTGACTTTCCTGTATCAGCAATGCAGTATTCACAATGCCTACAGTAACTATAAATATGCTGATATAGTTATTAATCACAAAATGGAACAGGCTCTCTACATAAGAAATATAGATAGTGCATTCATTTAAATACCAGAAAACTGAGTCCCAAAACCAGAAAGTCAAAGCCAACCCAGTAGTGATGAAGTTGGCACGTGTGGTCAAAGTAGTAAACACCCACATCCTCAAGCCTTCAAACAGGACAGGCTACCTCAGGAAAAGATCCTCCTCTCCTCACGCATGCAACTGCTCAGCATCCAGACAGCTTGGTCCCAGCAGCTCTGGCCCCTGGCAGTTCCTGCCCCAGGCAGTCCTCAGCAGGAGTCCTTAGCAGAGATTCTGCCCTGCTCAAAGCAAAAGGAGTTCGCAACCGAAGCCACTGCCTCTGATGCCGCTTCCAGTCAGCACTGCAGGGAGACTAGCTTGGTTCCGGCATTTTCTTGCTCCACCCCTTCCTGCTACGTCAGCAAGCTCAAGGGGCGTGGAAGATCTTCAAATCCCAGTATCATTACATTTCCCAAGGTAACACAGCTAGTAAATATCTGAGACCATATTTGAACTCAGTGCATTCTGACTCCAGACCCCAAGATCTGTGCACTACAGCGTTGCTGCTAGGTTGATAGACTGCAGTCAATTCTATGTCATCCACTGTGCAAGATAGGAACAAACTCATGTTTGTCCAATGCCATTTGTTCCAATATAATAGTCATTCCTAGATATATATCTGCCCACTTCATGTCCCCAGCAAACCTTCTCTTATAACAGAATAAACCAGTTACACAATTATATCTGACAGCATATGCAACATTCCACTGGCATAAACTCCCAACTCTCCAATGAAATCTGGAAAATGTGTTTTAGATGATCTTTAAAGAGAAAAGGA
>JAQQSV010000164.1:154469-203297 GCA_028646515.1 Pseudochirops corinnae
ACATACATATATACATATATACATATATATGTGTGTGTGTATGTAATGCATACACACATGTATATATACATGTATGTATGTATGTTTGTTTGTAACACCCTTTAAAACCCTAAACAGGTCTTGAGTCAATCCTTTATCTAAAAAACAAAGAAAAAAAACCAGATCTGTGAAGTATTGTAGAACAAAATTATTTTTCTACATACACATTTTTATTTTGCTTTGTCACTAAAGGTTTGCTGTGTTTGTCATTTGTTATCAAAGAGGACCATGACATCAGGGAGATGATGATATGATTTTCAGTTGACTTTGATTTGAATGAGGGAGAGTTGTGCAGGGTCTCCATCATCATTTCATCCTCCATAGTTATCTAGGTTCAGTGGCCACATATCCATGAGGATGATTGGAGATGACCCAGGATGCAATGAGAGACCTCAGGCCTTTCAAGCTAAGTTCTTTTCAGGTTCTCACTTTGTGTGAGATAATGGCCTTTCACTGAATAGACCTCTTTAAGAAGTGAGTCAAGGGATGGCCCCTTTAATAATAATTTTAAAAAAATCAAATTGGGAGAGGAAGATCCCTCGGTTGCTGGCCAAAAGAGAAACAGTTGCTATTTACATTCACTCTGAGCTAGGAAGGCCCAAAAATAACCAGTAGGTGGTGCTTGGGCAATGACTTAGTGTTGTTTAATTTATGAGCTCCAGAGTCAATTGGGTTTAAGCGTTGGTCTTTGAGAAAGAAATCTAGCCAGTAAATCCAAATTACGTAGGTAGCTTTTGGCTATCTAAATTTACCTTCCTTTGGAGATGAGTGGGAGAGGGCTATATTCTTCAGAATCCCTGGATATAGGGGTCCTATACCAAATGTGAGAAGATAAGAAGCTATAATTTAGCATGTAGATGTTTGATGTTCTGTAATAAGGAAAAGATGCCAAGCTTTCACTGGAGAATATGAGTTAAGGAATTTTATAGAATGTTGGGGGATTAAAGGGAAGAACATTCACTGATCTACCAACTAAAAGGAATAGAAAAAAAAAGCAAGGAAAGGCAAACGCTATTAAGTTAGAAATGCATGAACAATAATAGAGGCAAATAGACGGTGCAGTAACTAGATCAGGGAGCTAGGAATTCTGAAGACTTTAAGTTTTAATCAAGATTCACACAATTACTGTGTGACTCTGGGCAAGTGGTTTAACCTTTATTTGTCTCAATTTCCTCACTTTTAAAAAATGGATAATAGTAACTTTGACCTTCTGGGGTTTTGTGAGGATCAAATGAGCATGACATAAATGTTACCTATTATCATTAATAACTAATGACAGCACAATATATTAACCACTAATAATATCAAGAATAATGAAGTTGACACTTCAGAGAAAGGAAAAGAATGTGTGAATCAAATAGAAAAAAAATAAAATAGCTCATGATCGAAGAATAGGAATTTGTTTTAGTATTAATGATAGAGAGAGAAGTTGAGCAAGCCGTGTCAAAATGAAAATGTTAGTCAGGAATGGTGTAAAAAATTCTGTCAGTCTAGGAGATGTCTTTAAACAGAGGAAAATATATTCAAGAGAGGCTATTACTTTAGGAAAAGTATAAAAACGTCTTGGTTCAAATGTTCAGTGTAGATATCGTTCAGGAAATAGGTAGAGGAAATTGGATACTTATTGCATCATTGGAGGGTTTGCTCAGGATTAGATATATTCAAGTGCTGTGTGCTAAATGATAACTCAGAAGTTCACAGAGAGGGACTGAGGGAAATCTACTTAGGGAGTTAGAGATGTGATTTGTGCCAACTGATGAGGCAGTGATATAAGCAGGCTGGTTTGGTGCACAGAATTCGAATAGCTGTGTTGTTTGTTGGTTTTTGGTTTGGTTTGTTTTTGTTTTTGTTTTTCTAATTGCATTTTAAAATTGGAGACATAGCTGGCAAAACATCCAAAATTAAGATAATCATTACACATCACGTATTGTTGAATTAAATATAGAGGAAAGGAGAAACATTTCTCATTTTATTTGTAATGAGTTTAAGTCGTTGTGGGGGGAAAAATGTATCAAGAGCAAAATAAATAAAACCTTCTCTCCTCCTAAGTACTCTGTCATTCCCAATCATGCACTCAATGGCTACCCTACTAATGTGCATCCCTAAGTATCTCATTTCTTCTGGCTGCTACGTGGGCCCTGAGGAACATGGGATTTCACATAGATGGATTTGTTTAATTTTTTATTTGTGTTTTTCTACCTGGTCCAGACCTGTGATTTCACCACGGCTGAGGAGGAAATTTTCTGTGCAGAAACTCTCATCTGTAACTTATATTCACAGAAAGATGTATAGGGGCAGTGACTTGTACATGATCACACATGGCTAGTGTCAGAAGTAAAGACTTAACCCTAGATCTGCCTGACTTTGGAGTAGGTTCTCTATCTACTTGCTATGTCTACTGTGCAATGCCAAATAGCCAGCAAAGAGCAAGATAGCACATGCTGAACTGCCTTTTGTGCTGTTGTTGTGGTTGCTTTAAAGACCACCCTTTGAGGGCATCTTTCCTGGGTCAGGGAGGAGCTCAAGGCATGTTGGTAGGGTTTGGTAAGAGGGTTATGGGGCACATCAAGCTATTTTTCATCAAATAATAACAGTGACTGGGAAGATATATGATATGGTGGATAGAGTGGCGGACCTGGAATCAAGAAACCTGAGTTCAAATCCTGGCCTTAGATATTTATGAGCTGAGCAACCCTAGGCAAATTACTTAACTTCTCTAAACTTCTTTCCTCATCTATAAAGTGGAATAATAATAGCACCAAGAGTTTCTGTGAGGATAAAATGAGATAATATATGTAAAGAGCTTTGCAAACCTTAAAGCATTACACTAATATTAGCCATAATAAAAATAATTTTTATTATTTGTTCAGGGTTTGATAGCACTATTATGAATGGGGAACTGTCAAAAGCTGCTCAATAGGAGATATATTTTATATGATCTTATTGCATTGTGATACTGTACTGCTGAAAATAGTACAGGAACTGTTTCTTGTGTCTCACAAAAAGTTATTGGATATTTTATTTCAACAGATATTTATTAAACAATGTAATCATCCAGAAGCTGGGAGTAGATAGAAGGAAAAGGAGTGACAGGTCTCAAGGAGCTTGTAATCAAATAGTGGGAATATATTTGTATGAGTCTATGTAGGTATGTGTATGAGGTATGTATGTGTGTGTGTGTGTGTGTGTGTATATATATATATACATGTGTGTATGTGTATATACATAAATATATTTATACATATATGTGCTTAAGATCTACATAACATTATATATATTCTGTATATGTATTTTTTTTTATGCTTTAAGTAGTCACTACTCTCTTTTTCTCATTTACCCATGTCCCCATCAAACATGGTTCTCTTTAGGATAGACAGGTTCAGATCCCTTTGTAGGACAGTGATCTCTTGAAAATCAATATTTATTACTCCTTTCTATGATAGACTTCAAAAAACAGGTAAACCTCTACACCAGTGGTTCTCAACCTTTCTAATGCCATGACCCTTCAATACAGTTCCTCATGTTGTGGTGACCCCCAACCATAAAATTAATTTTTTGCTACTTTGTAAGTGTAATTTTGTTACTATTATGAATCGTAATGTAAATATCTGATATGCAGGATGTATTTTCATTGTTACAAACTGAACATAACCCACAGGTTGAGAACTGCTGCTCTACACCTTCTGAAAGGAAAAGAGAAGTGACCAGTCTTATGATTCTCTGAAAGTTTTTAGGCAATACACCTTCAATCTGAAACTGTCTGACCATTTCCTTTAAGCATACAAAGTGACTGAAAATTAAATTAAATAAAAAGTTAACATATTTTAGCAACAAGCCAGAAGAGAATCACAGATCTACTATTTGGTGGTTCAGTCATTTTATTTGTGTCCAACTTTCTGCTACCTCTTTTGGGGTTTGTTGGCAAAGATAATGGGTTCGTTTGCAATTTCCTTCTCCATAAGTCTAATAAAGCCTTGCTTAATTTATATTGTGAATGAAAGAATTGGTTTAATGATCTACACAAAGATGTTTGGTAAATGGCCACTGTAATGTTAATGGAATTTGAACCCCACAATGGGATGGACTTGTTGATGTGACAAGAGGGGTTTGAACTTGGAGAAGCTGGTGCTGTGTATAGAAAGAGGCCCAAACTGAAGGAGACCAGAAAAACTTCTGGGAGCCAGTATCTGGAAGCTGCTGCTACTCCTGGAGAGAGAAATGAGAGCTGACGACTGAACTGGAAGGAAGCATGACCGTGGTGCCGGTACTTGGGCTGTCTGTTTTGATGTTACTTTGTCAGATTCGTCTGCTGCTAGAGAACGTTTCTGTTGTTGCAGAAGTCCTGGGATCTTGCTCTTGGTTCAGAAGCCCTGAAAGAGGATTTTCTTGTTGTATGTTTACAGAAATCCTGGAGGAGGGTCTTGTTGATGTTTTCAGGGGTCCTGGGACTGTACTGATGATTGGTGCTGATTCTTCAGACCTAGGTTGATTTCACAGGCAGAAGTGAATTGATGAGGACTCCTGCAGTGGGTATCTATGTTGCGTCTTTGTTAATCCTTGTCTTCACAGAAACAGAAACTGCTAAGAACTTGCCTCAGTTCAAGATGAAGAAAAGACCTCTCCTTGGATATTGAATACTGTAATAATATTGTAACATAGTTGTGACTTAGGAATGGATGGCCTTTTTGTTTTATGATTGACCAAATTAATGTACTTTGTTTTTGACTGGAAACTAATCTCCAGTTGAGACTAACCAGCGGTGGAGTATATTGACTTTTGTACTTTGTGATTGAACTGAAGAATTACTAAATGATTTACTTTGTATTTTGATTTTGCTTTTCTGTGAATATTTTGCCTTAATTTGTTACTGAATGAATGGAAAGTTACTATGCTGGTAATCAAAACCTGGAAGTTGCTTGTGCTTTGCATTATAGCCACAAAAAAAGGAAGATAACGTTGTTCATTCATTTTAGTTGTATCCCACTCTTCATGACCCCATTTGAGATTTTCTTGACAAAGATACTGGAGTGGTCTGCCATTTACTTCTCCAGCTCATTTTACAGAGGAGAATTCTGAGGCAAATGGGTTAAGTGACTTGCCCAAGGTCACTCAGCTAGTAAGTGTCTGAAGCCAGATTTGAACTCAGAAAGATGAGTCATCCCAACTCCAGGCCTGATACTCTATGCACTGAACCACCTAACTCCCACTGGAAATATACAGACAAGTGAACAAGTGGTAGAACCAAGAATCAAACAGAATATACTTTGAAGAAATACTGACTAAATCACTGAAGAGAAAACAAATAAAAATGATAGGTAGGGAGATTGATCCATTTTTAGAAGGTGATTGTTGGCAGAGAAAACGTCTTTTCATATTTTAAAAGCACCTAAGGAGCCTTAAAACCCTGGCACGAATCCCACTTCTGTCATTTACTAACGATGTGTCCCTGGGCAAGTCCCCTTAACCTCTGATTACCCCAGGTCAACTGCCTAGCTTTACCTACAATGTCACCAATAGTTGTAATCAATAGACATTGTTGCAGGAAATTTCCACCACTATTCCAACTAAGGGAATACATACTGGTCAAATCATAAATCTCACTTTTTCTGCATTTTGCACTTCAGAAATTCTATTTCATATTAATGTATGTCAATCATTAGAACTTTTGTGAGATGAGTTTTGCCTCAGTTTCCTTTGCTTTAAAACAAGGGGGCTGGCACTCCAATTAAGTTGCATATTTGCAGTTATTGATGAAAACAATAAAATTAAAAGAACACCAAAGTTGAGGGGCTATATAAACTGAGTTATGAAATGATTGCATATTCTACTTGCTTAACTAAATAGCCTGTGGTGTAATGGAAAGATCTCTTTATTTGGACTCAGAAGTCAAGTGTCTGCTCCATTACTATACCTATATGACCTCAACAAGTCACTTCTCTCTGAACCTTACTTTTATTACTTATAAAATGAGACAGTTGAACTGTTTTGAATCCTATGACTGTCAATAATGAGTAGAATGTAAACTCTTTGTATTCAAAGGACTATTTTACTTTTATCTCTGAATTTGTAGCAGTAGAACAGTGTCTTTAATATGGTGGGCAATTAAAACAGACTTGAAGTAATTGAAGGCATACAAGTATTTATACATCTCAGAAGAAGAAAATTTAAAAGAGACACAGGAACTCTATTACAGAAGGGAGACTAATGGATGAAATTAATACCAACTTCCCAACCACCTCAAAAAATTAAAAATCAAGGTCAGAAAAAAATATATATCAACATACACATGCATATGCATATATGTGTATAAATGGGTATATATAGTGTATGTATATATACATACACAAATGTGTATGTGTACACACAACACACATAGGCAAGTAGTGAGAGCATTGTTAATGTGTTAGGGGAAATAAGAGGTACGTGGAGAAGGAATCCAAAGCATTAGATTCTATATGTGTTTTGCTAGTAGGGGAGATGCACTCAGAGCACTTCAATTTTAATATTTCATTCTGTGATTTAATATTTGTATCTGTAATTCTTATGATTTATTGGACTCTGTTCCCCATAATCCCAGAACTCCTAGATACTTGAGTAATTCATTCTGAGATCATTTGAAGATTAAATTGTTTATGCTCCCTGATGAGTGGATCACATTTCTAGAGCTCCTTAAAGAGGGAAATGACAGCCATTGTCTCATTTTAATTTTCATAAAGCAAAAATGGAAAGAAGATACTCTGGTGAGTAAGTGTGAGGAGAGAGCCGCCAATGATTCTTATTTGTGAACATCACTCTACTCCCCCACCCCCAAAAAAATCATTTCTAACTCAGTTCGAGGTAAGGCAATATAAACTTGTTATTTTTTATCTTTATAAAGGTACATATTTTGTCCCTAAAATTCTAAAAGCAAGAAACTAACAAATATTGTAAAGCCTTCTATTGAGACTTTGCTGTGATTTATATTTTCCTGGAAAATTAACAATTTTTATGATTCTGTCGTAAACTCCCAAGAATAATTTCTAGTTCATTGTCAGATATGAAAATGAAATTGTCCAACTGAACCAGTCATCTCAATATATCTGTCCATTCTGCCCCTCACCTATGACCACATCCCCAATTTTTTTTTCTTACATTATTTAAGGCCCATCACCTCTAACTAGCCTTTCCAGATAATTTGCATTCCTTGTTGTTCTTAGAACTCAGCCTGCCATCTCCAGAGGCTGGTTCTTTGAATAGCCTTTTCTCTATATACCAAGATTATATTCATTTCCTTCTCTCTCCTGTTTGCTTCTTTCAAGAAATAGTTGAAAGTTTCCTCTTTCAGGAAGCCTTTCCCAATATCACTAATTGTCTCTTTTCTTTCATTTTTGTAATTATCTTCCATTTATTGGTCTGTGTGCATTTTGTATCCCTCCCCCCAAACTCTCATCAATAAGTCATAAGCTTCTTGAGCTCAAGAGCTGTTTTGATTTTCTTAGTTATCTCTAGAACCTAGTAAAATGCTCTGGACACAGTAGGTGCTGAATTTGTTGCATTCAATCGACTTCATTCTTCACCCTTGTAGGAGCCACTCTGTCACTCAGATTTGTAGATAAGAACAGAAACACCAAGTATGTGAGTGTTATCCATCCTGAATACTTCATTAGATAATTAAATCAAAGTGAGATAATATTTGTAAAGTACTTTATAGATCATAAAGCACTATATAAATGTTAGCTATTGTTATCACTGTTTATTTATTATATTTCTGTCTGACTGGAGCTAGTAGGTCCTTCTAGGTTCGAGAAAATAAAAGGGATATTCTATAAGACCTAGGAGAACAGTTTTCACCCTACAGAGGAAAAACAAAACAAACAAACAAAAAAAGTGAAACAAAAGAAAAACCTCTTTACCTGGAATCTAAGAACTTACTCATTAAGTAATTTGACAACTTTATTTAAATATATGGGGTGTCCCATTAATTTCCTTTGTAATCCTGTGTATTTGATTTTATGCATTTGAAAACAAAACTTTACCAGACTATCAGAGGAGGTCATGATACCAAAAGTAGTAAGAGGTCCTAGTAGAGGAAAAAAAGGGTAGGACTTGTCATTGCTACTATAGAATATATGAAGATATATGTGGCAGGTCTACCATTCTTAGTTGAGGAATAAAGTTTAACTATTTTTTTTTAACTCAGATCTTCCTGACTCTAGGTTCCACTGTATCACTTAGCTGTCTTTGATTATCAAGACTCTTAAATAAAAGAATCAGTGAAGTTATCACTTCTATTGAATATTAAGTTTTAATAGTTTCATAGGAAGCAACTTGTTTGACAGTCTATGAGACTGTACTTGATGCTATTAAACTAAATTATTATAATAAAAATGATGATGATGACACTGATGATGATGATGATGATGATGATTGCAGTCAACTAAAAATGGACCTAGAAAAAAATGTTGCATACTCTTCAATTGTCTCCTAATTGTGTATTTAGGAAGATTCGACTTACTAGAAATAGTCACTTGGAAAAACCTGTTTCTTCCCATCTCATATTTTCATCAGGGATATTCTTAATAATGGTGTGGATCATCTTCATAAAATTTCTAAAGACATGGTATTTTTCCAATTGAGTTTTTCATATCAATCTTATCTTTAATTTCTCCTTTGTCATCTGGTCTTTCCCCCTTCTTTGAGATAACATGGAAACCATTGCTTCCAAAAGTCTGTGCATATTTTGTCTGATCAAATTAGACTTCCCAAATTTATCTTGTTACATGCCATTTCTTCTTCCTATAGCATATCAAATATTGTAGAGACTAAATGTGGTTTCATTGTCACTAATGATGAAAAAACATTTATTATAGAAATTCTGATGAATCAACCCTATTTTTCCTATTTCCTTCCTTCCAGGTTATCTATATATGTTTTCCCTTATCATTTGGCTTAGGTGAGTCTCATGTCATATATAATACTGATTTATTTTTTCCTATGCTACTCTTCAATGGTTAATGATACTATTCATAATCTTCCATTATTGTTCTCCGAGATATATTTTAAATTATTTCCCATTTTAAGCTGACAACTTATGTTGACCTAGACTGTCACATCCTTCTGTTTGACAAGAAGATTGAGTCTTTATTACATAAGGAAGTTTCTGGATTATTTTGGCCTCATTATAGTAACTGTTCAACTTGAGCTAAAGTTATATTAGAAATGTTGAATATCAAAGTCCATATATTTCCTTTTATTCAATTCCTTTTTTCCCCCCAGCATCACTACCTTGTTTTGAATTCACCAGAATGGAGCTGTTATAACTTTATATTGTATCTACATATCTTCTAATTAAGTTTTGGTCCCGAGTTCTCTTTTAAATCATTAGTGATCTGACTGTATATAGATAGTGAATTTTAAAACAAATAACCTATCTTTAACCAATGATTCCAACAAGAATCAATAAATATTTATTAAGACCTGTGTGCCAGATGCTGTGCTAAACTCTGGAGATATAAAGAAATGCAAAAAAACCATGGTCCCTGCCCTCAAGGGGTTTGCATTCTAATGTAGGAGACAACATGCAAATAACTATGTACATACAAGACATACATATTATTAATAGAGCATAATCTCAGGAGGAAGACACAGTCTTGCTCATTCTAATCTCATTGAAGTAACTGAATATCAATGTGCTTACACTGACCTGATTTGAAGGTTCTTATGCAATTATATTTAGAATTTCTCAATTCCCTCATCCTCTGTACAACAGATGTTTTTTTTACAGTGTGTGATAATCTACATGGGAGGTGTCCCTCAACTATATCCATGGGATTAGATTATTGGTGGTACTCTATGCTTATCTGTTTAGTCTGTCATTTCTGTATTTCAAATTGGCCACCAGACAATCTCACTAAGATACAATCCTCTTTTGTTTGATTAACTGAGGTCTATCATCCAGAATTTACTCAGCTGATTGATTGCTCTACTATATAAAGCGTGACAACAAAGGATAAAAGGCAATGTTTGAAAGGACTAGTAAGGTGTTGCTATGGCCTCCAGGAGGACTTCTAAACAAGTGCTTAGTCCCAGACCAATTGACTATATCTCAAGACAGGAAGACCAAAGTCTGGAGATGGTTGCACAGGAATTCCCAACTGGAGACAATTTTAAAAAATCATCTTCTCAGATGAAAGCACACTACCTTAAAATAAGTTATTATAGCCATGTGAGTGATTGGCTGGTAATGATTTTCCAATGCCATGTGAACAATATCAATACATATTATATGTGTAGCTATTCAAGTCCTTAATATATGCTATTGGGATTTGAGATTGCTTAGGTAAGTTCCTTATTGACATAAGAAACCTAAATAAGTCAATGAACCAAGACTGTCAATCATGAGGCTGGGGAGAACTCATGATTAAGTTTTATATGGAATGTTTCTTAGCACCTTTGGACACATGATGAAAATCAATTCCTCTAGTTCAAGCAAAACCTGTGAGCCATTCTTCTATTTATCTGCAACATCCTTATGCCTTTCTTTGTTTTACTTAAACTTATGATGCTACAAATCATGTGTTTCAGTTTTTCTAATAGCAACTTATTGGTCAATGAACAAAGAGCTGTTATTTAAACTACCAACAGTTAAATTATTATTTATAGACAGAAAAAGCCTGTAATTCTTATCTTCCGCTGTTATCTTTTCTACCATCCTGCTACCACTGTAACTGTGAAATTGGAAAAGAATTTTATTAGCGTAATGTATATTTGTTCATATATATGTATAATTTTTGGAATCTGTAGACTTCATGGTTTGCCATAGTGAAAAGCATCATTACCCATTAGCCAACTTTTTAATGATGAGCCTCTTGATGAATATAGACTTGTCCTCAGGCAGCAGAGACATCATTACTGGGACATAGTATTGTTCTTCTCTATGATTTTGTGCAAGTTGTCCATTATACCTGGAAGGAACTGACCTATGCTTAAACACTGCAACCCACACACAACTTTTCCCTTTAGCTGATTCCCCTCAGTTTCTAGTCCCTCCCCACCTTGACAAATTATCCCATATTTACTTTTTAATCATGATGTTTCCCCTAATAGCACATAAGTTCCTAGAGGGCAATGACTAGCCTCGCTTTTGCCTTTGGACAGTTGATTATGACACAGTGACCACTCAATAAATGTCTCTTCATTGACAGATTGATAATATTCAAAGCGTTTGCACTTGAAAAATTCTGATACAATGTATAGTCATCTTGTATAACCTTTGAGACTCCAGGGGCATGTCAGTACTTTGTTGAAGTATTGGGTAGTACTTCTATAAAGGAAAATTCCAAGAAGTGAATTAACTGTTCTATGTAGTAATTTAAATATAAGAGTATTTAATTTAATCACTGTTAGATAAAAAGCCACTGTTCACAGGAATATAGAATCAGCAAATACTTCTAAGTTTACTTTTCTTTCTGCTAATGCTCTGTCAATTTTCCCACTTGAATCTTCATCTTAGAATACTGTTCAGGTTTTTTGACACTTGACTAATTAACACATTTGAGCTCTGTGCTATTTCCATTTTCTATTATTGAGGCTTATACATTAGTTAAACGTATCTGGATATTTATATTTAACTGTGACTGATAACTAGTATTTAATTTTTTGAGTCCATATTTAGTTTTAAAAATGTGTCCCTGTTGCTTCTGTGGAAAGTGATGGGGATGAACTCGAGTGGTTTGTGATTTAGAATATTCCAAAAAAATACATATAAAGATAATTGAACTTTTGTCAGATCCTTATTATTTCTCTTAATTTTAGTGTGATATGTTTGAATGTGCTCAGAATCTGTCTGTTGGTTCATCTTATCAATGTCTTAATGGATTTCATGATATTACTGATGTGATTAATACCTCTAATAATGGCATATCACAGCTTATCTTGGGCAACTCCTGTCCGTAGCCTCAAACAAATTTTCTGTAGGGAGCCCAATGAAAATGCTAGGGGATCTTACATTCTGTCCTTGGGTTTTGTGCATATACCAAGAGAGCATATAATTTGCCCACTCTAAGTTGATTGGCTCATATCTTCCACTCCCCCCCTTCATGCATTTCTCTGGTATCTGAGCATTTCAACTATTTTTTAAAATCATGTTTGTTTGGTCTTTTTTAAATTTTTGTTTTCCTAGATTCTGTAACCATTCAGAAATGAGACCTAAGATGTTACACTCATGTCAGGTTTTAGTCCAAACACCTATGAAGTCAGAGGGTTGCAGTGTTTGCCTCTAAAATTCTGCATATTTTATGATTCTGTACAATGATTTCTTCTTAGCACTGACACAGACTTTTCAAAGAGTAGGTGGCCTGAATTCATATGTGGGTCTTATTGTTAACATTTTGGATTTCTCCGAGTTCAGAAAGGGCAGTTATTTTGAATGGAAATACCATATCAAGCAAATTATTTTCAGTTGGGAAAATGCTAGCTTCCTTTGTCCCAAATCATGGCTTTAGAAGGATCAATTTAGTGTTGGAAGGCACCTTAGAGGTCATTTAATCCAACATCTTCATTTTACATTTGTAAGTTGCTTAAGG
This sequence comes from Pseudochirops corinnae, assembly GCA_028646515.1. NCBI lineage: Eukaryota > Metazoa > Chordata > Mammalia > Diprotodontia > Pseudocheiridae > Pseudochirops > Pseudochirops corinnae. The sequence continues at coordinate 167,072 of JAQQSV010000164.1, forward strand.
CTATGGAGCTAGGATCCAAATCCAGGCCTTCTGACTCCAAACAAATCCAGTTCCCTCCTCTCCCCCACCACTGCAGCATGCAAGCTAAAAGTACATCAATCATTTTGATTCAAGTAAAATGTTATGTACTGCCTTTGACTGGATAAAAAATATTACTATCTTATAAAGAAAATAATAAAGAAAATAAAAAAACAGTTGACATTTATGTAGTATTTTGTAGTCTGTAAAATTTGACCATTTATATTATCCAAAATGATTATCACAATTTTCCTGTGAGATAGGAAAGACAGGTGTTATTGTACCCTTTTACAGATGAGAAAAAGAGGATTTACAAAGATTTAATGGATTGACCAGGATCACTACAAATAACAATTATGAGTCTTAAGCATCAATCTTCTGATTTCAAATTCAGTACATCAGAATAAGAGCGCGTGAAAATTAGATATTAGCAAAGGAACTGGCACTGGACTCAGACACACATATAAATTAGTGTAAGTGTTCCAAGGTAGATACCCCACTAATCCCACACAATCCAATGGGGGGCACTTGTCAGGGTAAGACAAAGAATGGAGTCAGGAACTAAGTTCCCAAATGTCCCTAGATGGATAGTGAATTAGATAACAAAGGCCTGGAAGACAAGAAGAGGGTGATACAGCAGGAGACAAAATGCCCCAAATAAGTTCCTTGGAGATCAGAAGTTGTTTGGGATAAAACAATGGGGGAAAAAAAACAATTTATTTGATTTTTAAGGACCCGCAGAAGACAGCAGTCATTGTAGGCAAGGTCCTTATCCATGCCAACAATGGGGGAGCTCTTTTTATTAAATTCAATTCAATAAGTATGGAGTCCATAACACATGCAAAAACACTGTGCTAACAAAAAATGAGACAAAAATGAAAATAGCCACTGACATGAAGGAGCTTGCACTCTTTGGAGGGAAAGGACTAACTGTTCATGGGGGTGATAGGGAGGGAGAGCAAAGAGCTGAGAATTGAGCTGCAGAACCTGGGTGATTTGAAGGACAGTAGCATTTTATGTAAATAGAAATGTTTAGAAAAGGGATGAAGATAAGTTTCTTTTTTGAGCATGACATGCCTATGGGACATACATAGGTGGAGATGTCCAATAAGTTTTTTGTGATGTGTGATTCAAGGTCAGGAGAGATAAGGACTAAAGTTATTGGAAACATTCAGAAAAGAGGTAATTATACCCATGGTAGGTGATGAGAACATTGACAGAAAGTGGAAAGAAGAGAAGAAAAGAGAAGAGGGCCTTGGACATATCATTGGAATATAGCTAATCAAAATGGGCCAGACGTGGATGATGACCAGACACAGAAGTCCAAAAGGGAAAATCTAGACAATCGCAACTCTTTGAAGTGCAATTAGAACAGTACATGCATTGATTTATCAGAATTCACTTACATCAGATCCCAACACTACAGAGTTTCATTCTTTTCATTGTGTTTTAAACTAGCTCAGGTAGGAGGAATCACCTTGTCTTCTTAATTTTGAACTCTGGATTGTCTAATTTGGGTTTAGATGTTGTCTATCTATTCTAAGAACTGCTGCTATATCACTGTCTCTTGGTCTTCTTACTACTAATTGTTGTCAGCTTCTGTCAATTGCCTAGCAAGTCCATCTGTCTCCTAGACTTTGGAAATGAACCACAACCCTCAGAAATGTCTAAATCGAGTTACTTCACACTTCTTTCCAGGCACCATAATAGGGGGTAAAAGAAGAAGTTTATAATGTTCAGCCATTTTGAAGTGACAGGGATTTTAGTAACAAGAATTTTCTTTTTGAGGTATTCAATAGATGTCATTGTAGCACATGCAGGATCAATTGCCAGGATGCATCCCACAGGGGCTGTTTCCCAGGATAACATCTACAGAAAGTGGGTTGAAAGCATTACTATTCCAAAGACTCTTAGATGCAGGATCCTTGTCTCTCTCTCTCCACTAGGATTTGAAGGGCAGATAGTGGTCGAGATCATTGTGGTAGTTCGATTTAACTGGCACATGCTACCTCTTGTCTCTACCTTAGGGGGCCTTATCTTCAGTTAGACTGTATTTCTTACCCTGTGACATTTGAGGGAGGTGGCTGAACCATTTTCAATAGGAATAATTTCTCTGAATGATGACTTTAAAGGCTGGGCTGGATGTAGGACTAATGATCTAGTGGGCTGAAGGTATGGTACTACAACTCCCAGGGTTCCTGAGTCTACCCACCAATGAGTGGTATTTGGTCAGCAGTGGCTGCTAATAGTGATGAAGAAAGTAGCCCCTTTTTCCCATTAATAATGGATACAACATCTGCTCTAAAGGCAAGTTGAGTGGTTTAGAGAATACTGCTATTTCCAATACCTTGGAGTTCAGAATCCAGGGCTCTCTTTATTAGAATTTGAATGGTGCTAGAAGTTTGATTTGTCTGGCAAAATCTGCTTCCTATCTGTTAAACAACTCCCTGGGGCTTGAGTTTAAGCCAGGGTTCTTAACCTGAAGTCTGTGAACTTCTCATTGTTGTTTTTAAATTGTTAATTTTATGTCAATATTATTGGTTTCCTCTGTAACTCTATGCATTTTATTTCATGCATTAAAACATATTTTTATGGAATGGTGTCAATGGGGTTCACCAGATTGATTGCCATAGGTATCCATCATGAATAGTAACAAATAAAAAGTTAAGAAACCCTGAACTAGACATCTATAAAGTCCTTTGTGGCTCTGACACTCTGGATCAATAAACACATCATCATGAACCTAATTGTATACATTCCTGTATAAGAGGCATCATATTCTCAATGAAAATCAAGTTTTGATTCATAATAATGATCCTCAAGCTATTTACATAACACTCTGTGAGTGATGGTGAAAAGACATCCTTCTTCTCTGATTACTAAAGTGTATGGATAATGAGGCAGTTTTCAGCATTAACTCAGCAAACACATTCTACTTTTATGGGCAAAGGAAGATCACAATAACTCTTCATGAAGTTGAATAACATTCTTGTGTCAAGATTCCCTTTGCATTCTAAGAGGAATCTTACTGATTGTCTTTGACATTAGGTTCTTTCAGAACAACTGAATGCATCTCAAACTACCGTGGATATTTTGTTAAATGAGCACATTTTAATTAATTCCTGAGAAATGAGCATTTGTTCAATTTGTTAAAATTGTGTCAGTTTCTGTTGAACAAACAGTGTGCCTTCTCTAATATATAGATGATTTTACAAGTCACTCAAGATAGAAACCACATTGGGATAGGAAAACATCAGGCTCCCATGTTTCCAGTGAAACTGGCATCTGTGTGCATTTTTCTGAGCAGCTATCTTCTTTCTTAAGGGGAAAATAAAAAAGCATTTTGGTTGGCTTCATAATGTTCTAGGTAGGATCAGCTCTTTCCCCTAGAGGCCCAAGCTGACCTCACATGTGGACAATCTCCAACCAAGTAAACAAGATATAAGAGTCCTATTAGTTATGGGTGTTATGGCCCTATTACCTCTGAAACAAGCAACTAAACAAGATTGAAAATGGCTCAGAAGTTAGCTCTTACCTAGAGGAACAGAGCACTCATCAATAAATGTTTCTAAAGCGTTTCCTGTGGATAAGGGGCATTCACAGCACATAAGAGCTCCCCAAGCACATTCAACACAAGTGGGGGTGGGGGGAGAGGAAAAACCGTACCAGAAAACAAAACCTTCATAGTTGTGCTGCTCTGCACTATGAGTAGTATGCCTGCTGTATTGCATGTCTGTCTTTGTCTGTTTTTCTTTCTTGCAAAAACGGTCATTTCCATGAGTTGCAGTGTAGTGTGGCAGCTTAAACCACTGGACCAGAGATTTAAGATTTTCTACTTTTAACTTAGGCCGACAAGCAGCCTGAGAGTGGGGATACATACTGGTACCCTTATTAGAACTGGGCACAATTCCCACTTTTCTGTCTCCACTGCCAAACTGAATTGACTGTTTGGAAATTTTAAAAATGAGAAACAATTTGGGCTTAGAATTGGTTTCATGGTATGGTGACAGACTAACTGACGTCTTCTTTGCTCCATATAGCTCTTTACATTTCTTCCTGTGGATCCCAATTGTATGTGATGGGTGTATATCCCATTTTAAATTAGGACACTTTATTAAGAATCAGATAAAACAATTTCTCTGATTACTCCATGCTAATGTTAATATTATGTAGATAGATAAAATAGTGAACTTCTTAGATTAGGCATGTGCATAAAACAAAATCTTTATCTTGGGAAGACCAAGTGATTGCTATTAGCCACTTTAGCATCTCAGCATGTTATCCAAATTATTATTAGATTTAATTAGCATTCCAACAAGTTGTAACATTCTTTACCTGAACTCAGAAAAAAGATTTGATACTATTTCCTGCCTTGAAAATATCAAAGCAAATCAAAGAAGTCAGCTCTAGTTTAGGTTTATTAGTAAATATCCAGGGAAAGTAAAAACACAGATTTAGATCTAGCAGGGACATTTGAGACCAAGTCCAATTCCCTCATTTTAAGGATGAGGTTATTAAAGCACAGAGAAGTTAGGGGACCTTACCACAGTCACACAGCTAAGAAATACCCAAGATAGGACTCCAACATTAGTGTCCTGACATCAGGTCAAGCACTCTATTCACTACAAATCACTAGAGCAAAGGATAATGGAAATAATTACAGTAGCAAGTGCTGCTTAAGGTGACATCAGATTTCTCTAGAAAAGCAATTATTACAAGCTGAAAAATCAAATGGGAAAGAACTATAATTACTGACTAAGTCCTTCATTGTGACAATTCTTCCCTCTTTCTCTGTACCTATAATTTTATCAAGGTTGGGAATTTTCAGTCTGCAAATCCCTTCCACCATTTCAGAATAGAAATTCTCCTGTAATTTATAATCTTGGAAAGTAGCCGGAGACGCTGAGAGTTTAGTTAAATGACTTGCCCAGGGACAATTAATGAGTCATGTAAAAGGTAGGCTTTGAACTCAAATCTTTCTTACTTCAAGGCAGGTCTTTGATCCTGTCTCTTTTCTTTTGTTTATAGGAAATTAAAAGAAAATAACTATTAAAAGCATACTAGTATAGTAAGAAAAGAAATATCTAGATTATTCAAGAAAGTCCAAAATATATTGTTTCTATTTCATTCTCTACTTGGTCTAGCACATGTTAAGTAATTAGTCAATTTGACTTATATAAATGCTTGTATTAAATTTCCTAATAAATGTGTGGCAGATATTTTGAGGCAGAAGAATATATAAAACCACATATGCCAGATAAAGCATCTGTGCTGAAGAAGGATGTTCCAGAAGCAAGATAAGCTATTAGAAAAATTAATGGTGGGGATAAGAAAATGCATCCTCTATATAGTTATGCAAGATTAATTGTTGATCACTGTTTGAAATATTTGTTTACTAATAGCATTATATTTGCTCCTTTTAGGTAAGGTTTGTCATCACTCTAATGGTTCCTTTGTGATAAATCTCCTATGGAATGAGAAGAGCATATCTTGCATGAGAATATATCCCAATGGATAGATAAAATTCTCTTTTCTGTTACTTCTGAAGTATAAACAAATATGTCAGTGCAGTAGTTTAGTTTTGTTTATTTCCTACAAAAATAAACAAGCATTTCCATTTGAATATATTGCAAAAAGACAGCCAGAGTAATAATTGGATAAGGCCAATAAAAATGGAAACTACATTGGAGTCATGTAACTTAAAAATTCAGGAGAAAGAAAAGCTATGGGCAACCAGAGACTCATTTTATTGGGGTGAGTTAACATCTTCCCCATGGCTGGCACTGAATTATCTATCTATCTATCTATCTATCTATCTATCTATCTATCTATCTATCTATCTATAAATATGTATATATATATATCAGACATCCTGTCTCTGATCATTGCTCATGCAACAGGAAAGAAATTTAGGTGGTAGTAATAAGTTGTTTAGAGCACTTGGTTCAACAACAATATTTTTAAATTTAATTTCTCTTCACACAGGGAGGTAAATATGACCTCAGAAATATCAGTGGGACTTGGTGGCACATGATTCATAACCAGAGTATGGCAAGAGAAGCCTGTACCACAGGCACAAAAAAATAGAAGAAGCATGGAATGGAAAATCTATGGTACAATGGATACAGTGCTGGGCTCTGAGTCAAGAAGACTCATCTTTCTGAATTTAAATCTAGCTGCAGACATGTGACCTTGAGCAGGTCATTTAACCCAATTTGCTTCAGTTTCCTCATTTGGAAAATGAGCTAGAGGAGGAAATGGCAAACCACTGCAGTATTTTTGCCAAGAAAACCCCAAATGAGGTCACAAAGAGTTGGACATAATTTGAAAAAGTGACTGAACAAGAACAAAAAAAAGGAAAAAGAAACAACACCTCTGTGCCAATAGACCACATACTGTCTAACCAGATGGTGGAATTAGATGACGCCTTTAGTACAGAAGAAAAGTACCAAGAAGTAGGATATTGTTGAGATAGGGAACTTCAATGGCAAGATCATCTTCTGAAGGTATCTTTTCAACTAAATTCAGGTGATTGAATTCATCTTTGACTTGCCATTAGGGTTTTCTTAATTAGAAAGTAGAAGGGAGACAGGTACTATTATTCTGAATCTGATTCCCATCAATAGGAAGAAACAGTTGTCAAAGAAAAATGAAGAAAATTGTACAGGAAATATGTGGGTGGTGGTGATCATAGTTATTATTTGGCATTGTTTTAACAATGGGAATAATGCTGGGCAAAGTCTAGTAGATATTTTCAAATTTAAAAAATCAATTTTATAGTCTTCCAAAAAGAGATATAAAATCCCATGACCTTACATTCTAAAAGGAGAATTGTCCCACAGAGAATAGTACTGTAGGGCTTTAAGAACTCTATGACTCTCATATTGTCATTATAAGAAATTATATATTTTTTTAAACAAGTTGTATGAGGCAGATCTGAATCCACACCAAAGAGCTCAGATTTGAAAAACAAAAAGCATGAATCAAAAAGAGTAGTGAATGAAAGTCCTAAAACAACAACAACAACAAAAATAGTATCAGAATGACTACTTGTTTCAAAGACAATTCCTGCTTCATGTGTGTGTCGAACAAGTCCTCTGAGGATCTTAGGAGTATAAACAGAGAACAAGAGCAGTCCTACTAGATAAATTGGGAGTGACCTCTACCCAGACCAACTGTTCTCAGACCAAAATGATATTTCTATCATTTGGAATCTATGATAGTACAAACATACTTTGCCTGAATGCTTTTAAAATTCCTTCCATAATTTAGTTTTTGTGCCCTCAAGTACTATCATTTGATAGAATACTGCTTCCTACCATCCTTTATCATAACATAAAGAGGACTCTGGTACCATAATATGGGAAATTAATTTTCTAGAAGTAGAAAGCCTCTTATTTGAGTAAAAATAATTAAAATTATTTGCTATTCTGAATTGAATCTGCATATTAACAGCTTGCATTGTTATTACCATTCGGGCCTTATGTGCTATTCATTTCCAGCTGCCTACAGCTTTTCATGATATCAAAAATGCAAAACTAGTTTTGAAATGCTGTATGTGTCTGATTGCCTTGAGAACTATAAGAGAAGCTTTAGAATTTAAGGCATGAATCATTAAAGGTTTTATTTTTGCATCTTGTGCACTCAAAAGCTGTGGAATGTATGCGGAGACGTTGCCAAGCCCATCAAATCCCATGGGGCTTGTACTTCCCAAAGCCTGCATTCACAATGCATAATCTCCTCGCTCCAAGCACTTTACCTGGATATGAGGTCTACATGATAGGAGATGAGGCAAAGGAAGGTCCTATGAGAATAGTCTTAAATCACATTCAAAGAACAGCCAATATTTATATTCTAAAAAATAAATCAAATGCTAAGGCAGATGCTGTTGCCACTGCCGCTGGTGTGTGTGTGTGTGTGTGTGTGTGTGTGTGTGTGTGTGTGTGTGTATGACACAGAGAGAGAGACAGAGACAGAGACAGAGAGAGACAGAGAGAGACGGAGAGAGACAGAGAGAGAAAGAAAGAGAGAGACAGAGAGAGACAGAGAGAGACAGAGAGAGAGAGAGAGAGAGAGGGAGAGAGGGAGAGAGGAAGAGAGAGAGACAGTTGCACTCATGGGGGCATGGATACTTTAGTAGAGGGCAGGTTTGGTCCACATCTGCTGGAATATCAGGTTTTATTTGTTTCCTGCCTGTGTTATGATAAGTCTGGCTTTGAATTCTTACTTTGGAGTACACAACTATTAAATTTCAGGCAGTAAGTGCCATCTAAAGAAACCTAGGATAGGTTTAATGTTATAGGATAACATTTTAGATTAGATCATACTTCATAATCTCACATGGAAGAAATACTAATCTTCCTCATGTTAAAATGCATATAAAACAAAGAAAAGAGGCAATACAAGTTCAAAATCAATACTGTTTAATATGTGACTTTTCCCGTGTTACCTTTCACTATTACGTATGCAAAATCCAAAACTATTACACAACCATAGTGGCTTACTGGAAGACTTCTTATTTTTGTGTTCTTTTAAATAACTTTATAAATGTATAAACTGTCTATTTTTCTAATTACATGCTTATTATTCTGTATAAAATGACATTACTATTTCTATAGGTAAAAAAAAAAAAAATACTCAGTACTCAAACAAGTACCTGTATTGAATTAATAGCAGGTGTAACTCAAAGTTGGCATTTGAAAATTAAGCAAAAGGGAACAGAAGAGTATCTTGGCATTGTTAGGGCATCAAATTCTAAGTTAAGGAGACCTGAGTTTGAATCTTGCCTTAGGCTCTTAAGTCCTTTAAATTGGACTAACAAAAGCATTTACCTCATAGGACTATAATGAAGATTAAAGCATATAACATATGGAAAGCAATGTCTGAATTTGAAAGTAATATATAAATATGAGCTATGATTATTATTTATGGAGATTATCAAAAATGTGGCAACTTGGACTGTGATAATTCCCAAAAGCCAAGTAGTATGATATAGACTGCTGTTCTTGGGCATGAAGTAAGAACATCTCCCTTATAAATCTCCCTCTTTAAAATAGAGAAAGTTAACTTAAAGAATCAGAGATCTGGGAAAAAGAAGAGGTCTCTGGAGATCACACAGTTAGCAGGTGGCTAGCTAGCAGTGTTTTACTCACTAAAAGGAAAGTTAGGCCTAGCCTGGGCCTGTCTTGGATATGGTGTCTAATGTTGTAGATGTATTCAGTTATTGAACCCATGACTGTGAATCAAGTAATTGATTGTGCAATGGTCTGATTCAGTGGTGCAGAGAACTGTGACCAGATGAACTATTTTACTATCCGCTTATTCAGGTCACATTTATCATTTATAGTAAAAGAAGCCAGACCTATGTGTTCTCTTTTAGTTATCTAATTCAATTAAATTAGGTTCAACAAACATTTATTAAAGACTTACTATGTGTTTGGTGTTAAAGATAAAAAGACAAAAATGAAACAGTCCTTATATGCAAGGAATAGACCTTCTACTAACATAGAGATATAATTGCTAGAGTTATGTTTTTTTTAGACTAGATGGTCTCTAAAATACCTTTGCCCTAAACGTATTATACTATACCGTCTCCATTAAGCAGATTATTTTATTAATTCTAATAAGCCATTCTCACCAAGTTAGGAGTCTACAGCAGCACAATATTAATTTCCTTTTAGAGCCATAGGTATCAAATTATAGATATATAGATCCAAGACTAGAAGGAACCCCTTCTATCACCCTCATTTAACCAATGGGGAAAGGGAATGAGACCCTGCGAAATTAGCTGACTTGCCCACAGTCACAAGGGTAGGGGAGAATCATGATCTGAACCCAGGTCCTATGACTTCAATTTCAAGGCTCTTTTCACTGTACTACCTTGGCTACAAATGGACTAGGTTAATGAATGAGATGGCATCCACAATTTAAAAATGAAATAAAAATAAAACAAAAACAAAAAAAAAAACCACCACAAACCTAAACTCTAGAGTAAACTCATGCTACTTCATGATTGACAAACTGATTCAGTATATTTATTGTGCACAAATATGAGCTGTTCTTCTCGTGTTTTACCAAAATATTTGCTTTCATAATTAAAAAAAATTAATATGTATGTAGACAAATATATGCATTTAAAGGGGAAGAGGACCCACAGGTCAGGTATAATAATGTTTCTATTTTTTTTTTCAAACTCTCCACATCAGTTCTGAATATATGGGTCACAGGAAAACTGCAATCTGTTTTCCCGTATGTATCCACAATACAGATTATTCAGATATACTTTTTTCCTCACCAAATGTTTCATTTTTGTTGTATTTCCAAAGATCCTATTTAACCAAACAAGTGAAATGGTTCAACTGGGTCTATGTTATTTGCAAACCCAATAGGCATCTGTTCTGGCTAAAACTGATGCAAGATAGCACTGCAGTATTAGATCAAAATGAAACACTTGCAAGCCATTCAACAGTCAACAGGAGAACATTTATTTAGCCACAGCAGGAGAGTATTCAGTAAGGACAGGCACTAAGGACACTGAGCTGATTCATCTGAACAAAGCTCCCCTGCTTATGTTACCCATCATGATAAGCCAGCTAAACTTCCAACAGCTCCCCCTTTTATCAGGTTCTCATGGCTGTTTTGGACTTAAGGATAAGGGTGAGGTACCGAAAATCTTAGCCTGTAGTCAACTACATCTCAAGGAATGTCTTAATACCTTTTAAGGGAAAAAAATTATATACATACACATATACATATACATACACATACATATACACACACATACACATACATATATGTATACATATATGCATGTGTATGCATATATACAACACATATCTATATCTAGATAGATGTAGATATCTACATATCTATAGCAATATCTGTCTATTATCTATCTACATCTGACCTACTGTATGTGGATAAGAGTTAAGATAGTGTTCCTATCATGGCCTCTTTTTCATATTTCTCATATCTACAGAAAGAACTATATTCAAGTACCAGTTACCTTGTATATCACTTATTACCTTTTTACAGTGATGTGTGTTTTGGAAAAAAGAAAACAAATAAAAACAAAATTAGATCTGGACAAGAGAAGTATTTCATTGGTTCACCATATCTAAGATGTTCAGATTAGTATATATGACTATTTCACTGTACAATAAAATGGAGTCAATAAACAGTATGACGACACTAATCTTTCTCAACCTACCAATAAAGATATAGATACAGAACTTTTTCTTGGAGTGATCATTGACAAAAGGCCTAAACAGTTGACAATGGATGTATTTACTATTTGTCACACTATTCTAGTATTTACATTTGGTTATATCCTTTATGAATTAAGACCTAAATAAATTAGATGGATGTTATTTAAATTAGCTCTAAAAATTAAAGCAAGTCTGAGAAGGGGTAATCATTAAGACCAGGGCATTTCTTAAAATTCTTTTAACAATTAGTGGATTCATTTCCATTTGAAAAATGGTAAGAAATACCCCAAAATGATGCAGTAGTTCTCAACCTTCCTAATGCAGTGACCCTTTAATACAGTTCCTCATGTTGTGGTGACCCCCAACCATAAAATTATTTTCGTTGCTACTTCATAATTGTAATTTTGCTATTGTTATGAATCATAATGTAAATATCTGATATGCAGGATGTATTTTCATTGTTACAAATTGAACATAACCTACAAGTTGAGAACCGCTGGAACCTTAGACCAATCTTTTCTTAAAGTATTAGCACAATGGCTCCTATTAACTGAAGAAGTTTAATCATTTACTAGGATTACTAAAACATCTTGGTATTAGGTGCTTAAAATACCACCTTCTGAATGGACACCAAAGCAGGATAGATATATATGTTCCTAGATTTACTAGTGTTAAATACCATATAAAATACCTTTTTAGGTTTATTCTTAAACTATTTCTCATTTTTATTGAGTTTACTTATGAGGGTAGAATCATAGTTGTCATTGAGAGAATTAATGCTAATATGTGCTTTGTGAGATATTTTTTTAAGTTCTTAAGTTATTTTTTGAGAAAATCTAAAAGCTTCTCCCAAGCTGTCTCTGATCTTTAAACAGAATTCCAAGCATCAACATCACTAAATATAAAGGCCCTTTAGAATGCCAGCATGATTGATCAACTCACTTATGAAATCTTTTCAGTAATAACATTGCCCATGTTAAATAGTGCCTTGATCCATGGATTCCATGAATATGACAACAATAGGAGCTAGAAAGTTGGCAAAAATATGACCAGCCATTAACTCTGCTTAAGGATAGTGAATATTGGTACTTGGCCTTCTTTGAGTGTTTAATCTTTCACTGAAAGAACTTCCAAAAGACATGATTTCTTTATCTACTCCTAAATTGCCCTAGCCATGGTAGACAAGGGTTAAATCTGTCACTCTTCCACAGGCACTTGGAAAGCAGCTCTTAAAGCTTATTGCTGCCTTGAGTTTTACTAGGTGTGATTCAAATCCCATGCATTTTTGCAGGTGTATGGGCATGAACAAATCTCCCCACTATGCAGTTGCCCACTTAAACATTCACTGTGATGTGATTCCTCACAGCAAAGACTAAATAAAATCAAAAATATGTTTGAGCATTACTGCTTTAGGATGATCTTACTTTACAATCAGTAAAATTCATGTGGCACATGATCACACCTTCAGCATTAAATACAATTTGTTCCAAACCAGTGGCCCTCTGTTTACCAGTACCCATGATAAAACATTTATTAGGCATCTATAGCATAGGAAAAAAAAATAATGAGTTACCATGATAAAAGAATTTAGATGAGAAGTTATGAGCATCTCTGTGATTAGTTAGGTCAGCTCATAGCGGAGGAAAAAGGGTTAGTTGATGGACAAGCCTATTTTGCTTAGTAGTCTACCCAAAGTTACATTGCATTGCTCTAATTATTGAGAATTCAGAGTCACTTCCACAACACAATGAAGGGAATGGCTGAACAAGTTGTGGTATGTGATTGTTATGAAATCCTACTGTGTTATAAGAAATTGTGAGCTTAATGATCTTAGAAAAACATGGAAAGACTTGCAAGAAATAATGAAGAGAAAAATAAGCAGAACCAGAAAACATTGTATAGAGCTAACACCAATATTGTTTTAAGAATGACTTTGAGAGGGGTGTGGCTAGGTGGCACAGTGAACAGAGCACCAACCCTGGAGTCAGGAAGACCTGAGTTTAAATCCAGCCTCAGACACTTAACACTTATTAGCTGTGTGACCTTCAGCATGTCACTTAACGCCAATTGCTCTGCCTTCCTCCCTCCAAAAAGCAAAAAAAAGAAAAAAAAGATTGATTTTCAGCAAATAAGTTATTTTGACTACTATAAATATACGAATTAACCATAAAGGACGTATGAAGAACAATGTTATCTTCATCCAGAGACAGAACCAATAAATAAAAGTTTGAATAGAATAAGTTTATATACATTATGTATATACATGTATGTGTGTGCTTATATGTGTGATTATGTATGTGTGTGTGTGTGTGTGTGCATGCACGTGTGCACATGCACTCTATTTGTGTCTAATAGCCGTCTCTAGGGCAGGGGGTAGGAAAAAAAGGAAAACAAAGGAATTTGTGTCAGAATTTTCTTGTATATTTCAAATGCCATGCATGAGCAGCTTCCCAAAAGAACAGTACTGTTAACAGTTTTTAAGATTCTGATTACACAGTATAGTGAAAACCCTATTTATTGAAGAACAAATAAAATGAAAACATTCACAACAAATCAAGATATAGTATTCACAATATTGCATCATATCACAGAAAATCACATTATAGTGTTCACAACAGCTTATTGTTAAAATGGCCACATAGTTTTCACCAAAGTGGTCACAGTATTTAGAACAAAGAACAAAAGAACAATCATCTTGTATACCTAAAGAGGTTTGCCTCCTTACTTAGTCATTCAGTCATCTCAGACTACAAATCAGTCTTCCACTCATGGGGCAATTAGATTAACTTAGTCACTTATTTAGCAATCAGTTATTAAGTATCACTAATCACTAAATACAATCATTAGAAAATACACAAACCCTCCACCAGTTAACTTAATCAGTCACTTATTCAGATTCACAATTAGTAAGTATTGCTTGTTGCTAAATATAATCATTATAAAAGACACAACCCCCACCCCCACCCCTAGGTCACTAGTAAACCATGTTATCATCATAGGATTCAATATCCAAGGAGAGATCTTTTCTTCATCTTGACTCCGGATGGTTTCTCAAATTCCCTGGATCCCCTTCCATGGTCCCAGTTCCTACAGGAATCCACCAGTCACTTGGATTTGGAGGCATCCAGCTCCCAGGTCTTTGGCCAGTCCTCTGGGCAGTTCCTGCTACACTCTGAAGTTCACAGGGTCCAGTATGTCTCAAAACCTTCAAAATTTCTGTTTCCAAGAATTCAAGGATCAACCAAGCCACAAACAAAGTCTTAGCATGCTGGTTATGCTTCCTCAGTCCTCTGGCAGTTTGGCTGGCCTTAGGACCCATAAGAAATCTCAGCCTTCCAGGCAGCAGCAGCAACACTGGCCTTCCAGGGGCAGCAGACACTGTGGCCTTTCAGCAGCCTTCCCGGAGACAACTCCAGCCTTCACCAGATCTCTCTCAGCAGAACAGCTTCTTCTACCAGGATCTTGTCAGGAGAAAATTCTGAATGTGCCTCTCTGGGGCTTTTCTTACACACACACACACACACACACACACACACACACACACACACACACACACAGACACACACACACACACACACACACACAGGCTTCCTGTTTCAGCCAACCCCTTCCTATTATGTCAGCAACAGGAGCCAGAGTTCACACTTTCTGTTTCTTTCACAGAGGTTTGATTAGTTACTAAGGGCTAAGTACCTGCTTATTTGACATAACCAAAAGAGATCTTCAAAATTAAATTAATTACCATTACAATATTTGAAAGGAATAGCATGTTGTACATAGCAGATTTGCAATTTCATGTACAATAATCTTTTTTATTGTACTGTTATGAAAATATTCGTCTCATACCACAAATTAAAAATAAAATACATCTTTAAAATATGATGAAGCTTTGCAATGGAAGCCTGTGGATGAATTAATTGTTCATGGGAGAAGTAGCATAAAGGATGTCATAAGAGAAATGCATGGGCCATGTTGTGGTTAAGCTGGTTAAGAATGTTCAAGGCTTCTCTTGTTTAAAATTTGATACCCATTGTGAGTCATAGAGATCAAATTAAATACTTTAATATTTGAAGTTTTAGAACACATGATAGTAGAATTAAAAGATATAAAGCATAGCTCCCCTTACAAAGTCAAGTATTGAAGGAAATAGTTCAAGATCTAGAAAATATTTCTGGGTCCTTTTTTTATCTCCAATCCAAGTTTTTCACAATTGAAATCACTAGGCCTATAAGTTGGGAGAAACCCTGAAGTTAAAAGGCTAGACAGAACTGTGACCCCACCAACTGCAGCATTTCCTGAAGTCAGCCCAAATGCCCACTACAAACAGGGACAAAAATATGGACTGAAGGTGAGCATCACAATGATGAGAGGAAGGAATACCCAATGGCCAGTTCCAGCAGTATCCAATCAATGTCAAGAGAACTAAAAGAAGACTCTTTACACATTTGGCTACTGTACCAGTGGCAGATTTAAAAGAATAAGTGTCACAATGAAAAGGTAGGCAAGAATGGCTTATGATCATACTCCATCACTGGAGGGAGTACTCATATACTAATGAAATGGTAATTCTATCAAAGGTTGGAAGCACTGTGGTAAGAAATAAAGTTATAAAGATAGAAAAAGAAAGAGCATCTGGGTTCAAAGAATTTAGGTGCCTAAATTCAATTCTAACCCTAAATATGTTTCTAACCCTAAATTCATTTCTAACCTTAACCTTGAATTTTATATATAAATATAAAAAAATTATTGTATTTATTAGTATTAGAATGAAACATTAAAAAAAATCACTTTTACTCAGATTGTAAATTTCCCATGAGATCATGGTTTCATATTTTGAAAATTTTTTAAACATTATCCTCTTTATCTAACAATTTTTTATTCTCAATTTGTTTTTTTTAGTTATCAGACTAAAATGTAAAAGCAATTCTTCAGAAAATGCATGTGACTCTCTCAACTTATGGTTCTTGTGCCTTTGCAATAATCATTGAGAAGCAAGAGGAATGATTCTTTCACACAGAGCATCACCCAGTTACTGACAGAACTCAGAGGAGGGGTGAGATAAACCGGAAATCACCTTGACAATGTGCGGAGAGAAGAAGGATGAATGAGAGGAACTCTGTTTTTCTAATGGCAACAACAGCCAACAACTTATGCAGCCCTTATGATGTACCGGGCAGTGTGCTGAGAGATTTACAACAATATCTTCTTTGAGCCTTATAACAACCCTGTGAGCTAGGCATTTTACTTTCATTATACAGATGAAGAAACCAGGACAAACAGTGCCCAGGTTCATAGAGTTGGTAAGTGTCTGAGTCCACATTTGAATTTAGGTCTTCCTAACTCCAGGCCACCAAGCTGCCTAGTTAGAGATCCATTGGGGTTGGCTACTCTCGCTGTGGAAATTCACTTCACTAGGGCAAGTAAACTTCTCATATGTGATTTGTACTCTTAGAGACTTGTCAGAGGTGTGGTTAAGTGACATGACCATGCTCTCAGAGTTATACCCCATTCCACCTTTGGATACCTTGAATTGTTAGGAAGTTTTTCATCACACCAAATCTGAATGTTTTTTGCACACTCTACCCACAGTAAGGAAGGGGGAATTAGGGGTGGGGGACAGAACACATCTAATAATCCTTCTTCTACGTGCCAGTCTTTCAAATACCTGACAAAAACTATCATAATCCCTTCCTGGATGTTTGCAATGATTTCTTCTTTGATATGGCAGTTCTTAATTTTTTGTATGGCATTCCTAGGACTTTTCCTTGTAATTTTTACTCACAGTAGTGAGTGCTCCATTTTCTCCTCACCTCCATCTCTTATTATACCATATTTCCGTCAAAATTCACCCCAAGTAGCTCCTTCTACATTATCTATACTGATCTCTCCTCCCAGCGCAGTAGCTAGAGCCTTCCTGCTCCAAATTACCCTATCTTCATTTTGTATGTACTTTGTATAGTATATACATATGTATACAGAGAAGTGTGTGAGTGTGTGTTTGTGTGTGTCTGTGTGTGTGTGTGTTGGCTTACATGAGACAATTGAAACTCCTTGAAGGTAGGGATGATGTCATTTTTGTCTTTGCTTTCCTTGCAGCCAGTACAGTGCGTGGCACAAAGCAGCTATTTAATAAATGCTTTCTGATGGATTACGTGGACATCTTTATTATTCATCTTTAGTTCTTACTCCTTAATCATTTTTGATCCTACTCCTCTTTCAACTTTCTCTTAATGAACTTGGGAATAGAATCTGCAACAGGAGATATTTTTTCCCTTTAAAATGCTTAAATTTCTCCCAAAGTTATTATTCCTCTATTCAATTTCTGGTCCTTTTCACTAATTTGAACCCTTCCAAAGCACCAACATTATCTCTTTCTCCTAGTTATTCAGCTCCAATATTTCTTTCTACTTTTCACTCTTCCTGCTTAATATTTTTCCTATGGAAGACAAAAATACAATAGGTACATCGGTCAAAAGACAGACCATGAAAACTGAAATAAATTTTGCAGTGGTCGTGTCTATGTTTTAGAAATCTTCAATTTTCCATTCCACAAACTTAACTAGGAATCTGGGCTATATTGTCTGTTCTATAGTGTTTACTTGAAACATCAAGAATCTATGTTCTCATTGTATTGGATACCTACGTGATATTATTATAATTATTACTGAAACACCAGCACTTATATATAGCTTTATTTTTTAATTAATTAACTTATTTAAAAATAGCATTTTATTTTTCACCTGTTGCATGTAAAAACAACTTTCAACATTCATTTTCAAAACTTTGAGTTCCAAATTCTCTCTCTTCCTCCTTCCCCAACCTCACGCTCATTTAGAAAAGAAGCAATACAAGACAGGGCATACACATGCTGTCACATAATGCACTTCCATAATAGTCATGTAGTAAAACAGAAGACAGAAAAAAAACATAAAACAACCTAAAGAAAAATAGAGAAAGAAAAAAAAATTTCAGTCTCCATTCAGACACCATCAGTTCTTTGTCTGGGGATGGATATTATCTTAACATAAGTCCTTCAGAGTTGTCTTAGATCATTTTATTGCTGAGAATAATTAAGTCATTCACAGCTGATCATCCTACAGTATTGCTATTACTTTGTACACAGTGCATTTCACTTTATATCAACTATTATTTCCAGGGTTCTCTGAGAGCATCCTGCTCATCAGTATAGTATAGTATAGTATAGTATAGTATAGTATAGTATAGTATAGTATAGTATAGTATAGTATAGTATAGTACAGTACAATTCAATTGTAATCACATACCACAATTTGTTCAGCTATTCTCCAATTGATAGGTATCCCCTCAATTTCTAATTCTTTGGCACCAGGAAAGAGCTGCTCTCAGTATTTTTGTAAATATAGATACTTTTAATTTTTTATCTCTTTTGGGATATAGATCTAATAGGTGGTATTGCTAGCTCAAAGGGTATACATGGTTTTATAGCTCTTGAGGCATAGTTTCAAATTGCTCTACAGAATGGTTGAATCAGCTCACAACTCCACTAACAGTGCATTAATGTCTGTTTCATTTTCCCTTAATTCCCTTTAACATTTGTCATTTAACTTTGCTGTCTATTAGTTGATCTAATAGGTATGAGGTAGTACCTCAGAATTGTTCTAATTTGCAATTGTGTAATCAATTATGAATTACGGTATAGTTTTCATATGGCTACAAATAGATTACTTCATCGGAAAACTGATCATATGCTTTGATCATTTACACATTTATAAATCAAAAATATTTTCTATTTACCTTTTTATGCTTCTCTCTAGTCTTATATTTGAAAGTTAAATTATCTATTAAGCTTAATCCTTGAAATTTCTCTCTCATTGAATGTCCACTTTTCCCACTCATGAACTGCACTCAGTTTTGATGGGTAGGTGATTTGTGGTTGTAATCCTAGCTCCTTTACCCTCCGGAATATCATATTCCAAGCCCTCTGATCTTTTAATGTACAAGCTGCTAAATGTTGTATTATCCTGATTTTGGCTGCGTAATACATGGAATTTTTCTTTCTAGCTGCTTGTAACATTTTCTCATCGACTTAGGAATTCTGGAATTTGGCAATAAGATTCCTGGAATGTTTTTATTTTCTGAATTCTTTCAGGGGTGATCAGTGTATTCTTTCAATTTTTATTTTACCCTCTGGTTCTACAATATCAGAGCAATTTTACTTGATAATTTCTTGAAAGATGATATCTAGGATCTTTTTCTGATCATGACTTTCAGGTAGTCTAATAATTGTAAAATGATCTCTCCTAGATCTATTTTCCAAGTCAACTGTTTTTCCAATGAGATATTTCAAAGTCTTCTTTTTTTCATTCTTTTGGTTTTGTTTTATTGTTTCTGGATTTCTAATGAAATCATTAGCTTCCATTTGCTTCATTCTAATTTTTAAGGAATAATTTTCTTCAATAAGCTTTTGGACCTACTTTTCCATTAGACTAATTATGCTTTTTAAAGTATTCTTCTCCTCATTGACATTTTGGACCTCTTTTACCATTTGGGATAGTCTATTTTTAAGGTGCTATTTTCTTCAGTATTTCTTTTACCAAACTATAGACTCATTTTTCATTATTTTCTTGCATCACTCTCATTCCTACTCCAATTTTTTTTCCTCTACTTCTCTTACTTGATTTTCAAAATCCTTTTTGAGCCTAACCCATGGCCTGAGACCATTCATATTTTTCTTGGAGGCTTTGGATGTAGGAGCTTTGATTTTGTTGTCTTCTTTGGAGTGTATGTTTTGATCTTCTTTATTACCATTCTAACTTTCTATAGTCAGAGGGTTTTTTCCCCCTGATCATTTTCTCATTTATCAGTCCATTACTTGATTTTTTGGGTCTTTGCTAAGGTAGGACTCTGCTTCCAGGGAGGAGGGAGCACTGTCCAAAGCTTCAGGGATTTTGTGCAGCTGTTTTCAGAGATAACAACCTGTAAGTTTTCAGTTCTTCCAAGGTGGTATGATCTAAAGAGAAGGATTTACTATTCTCCTGACCTGTGCTCTTGTGTGAGAGCACTCTTTTCTGCCCTGTATTGTAGGATGATCAGCTGTGAATGACTTAATTATTCTCAGCAATAAAATGATCTAAGACAACTCTGAAGGACTTACATTAAGATAATATCCATCCCCAGACAAAGAACTGATGGTGTCTGAATGCAGACTGAATTTTTTTTTTCTTTCTCTATTTTTTTTTAGGTTGTTTTATGTTTTTTTTCTGTCTTCTGTTTTACTACATGACTATTATGGAAGTGCATTATGTGACAAGCACTCTTTTCTGCCCTGGAACTGTGAGGAGGGTTCTCCTTCCGTTGTGACCTCAAGCTCTGCTATGCTAGTGTTCCCCTTTGCTCTGGGACTGCCAAACAGAACTGCAACTTATGTCTGAGTATGGGCAAAGTAACAGAGTCTTGCTTCAATGCTAGCAAAGAGATCCCTGTAACATTGTTCTGACCAATTGTCCAAACTCCTTACTGTCTGCAGGCTGACAGCTGTGGAAGTAACTGCAGCCACTGCCACCGCTGATTCAGTTACTTCCAAGGCCTACCCCTGGTTTGCTGGGGCCAAGGCTCTGCTGGTACAGCCTGTGCTGGACTGTGTTTCTCTCTCCTTCAGGTGCAGTAGTCCTTTCCTGCTGACCTACTAAGTTGTCTTTGGCAAACATGCACTGAGAGGTCTGGAAACCACCACTACTGCCAGTGATATAGTTGCCCCATGGCCTGCTACTGGTTTGCAAGGGCCTGGTCTATGTAGGCACAATCTGTGCTAGACTGTGACCTTTCTCACCCAGGTGTAATAGACCTGTCCTTCAGACCTCCCAAGTTGCCTTGTTTTACTTTGTCTTTCTGGGGGATTTCCTGCTCTGGAATTTGTTCAGAGTAATTTTTAAAGCTATCTGGAGGAGTTTGGGGCAGAGCTCAAGCAAGTCCCTGCCTTTATGCATCATCTTGGCTGTGCCTCTCCTATATATGAGCTTTAATGTTAACAACACACTTTACATATATATCTTAATTCATTTGGTCCTCATAACAACTTTTGAGATATATTATTTTCTCCATTTTCTGGATGAGGAAACTAATAATGAGAGGTTAAGGGTTTTCCCCAGGAAACTTGCAGAACTAGCAAGTATCTGAGGCTGTATTTGAATTCAGTTCTTCCTGATTTAAAGTATAGTAATCTATACAATGCCATATAACTCGAGATTATAACCACTCATTGACTTTGTGGTTTGCCAAAGAGTTGCTAGGGACAAAATCACAATCAGTCTTCATGTCAATTTGTTGATGAACCTATCTGAATTTAACTAAGCTTGTTGTCAGACATAAACATGAAGTATATCACTGTCCCTGAATGCAAAGCCTTTCCAACTTTGTGGGAAGGAAACCAGAGCTTGAATTCTTCTAGTATAGCCTTTAATGGTGATATCTTAAAGCAAAACATCAGTAGAGGTTCATCCTTAAGTGGGAATTTATAATTCAGTATTGAAAAGTCTTTTTCCTTATTTAATGCCTCTTCTCAAACAAAATCTATCAGTTTCAGAATACTTTCTGAGGCACTTTTAGAGTATAGCAAGAAACTCTGTTTTACACTAGAAAAATTGAGCTTACCTTCCTGGGATTCTTTTATTTTGTACTACTGCCCTTGTGAAGACCCACTTCCAAGAGTTTCCTTTGTGTGTAGAGCAAATACAGCGTTCTCTAATCTGCATATGAGTTAATGTTTTAAGCTCCTCAAAAATTCCCTTTAAAACTTTCATAGATGTGCTGTTGGGATCACTAGTTTAATTACTAATGGAGACATTGTTTGATAAGACGTTGGCACAGATTGAAAGAATCACATGATCTGCTTACAATTTTAAATTTTTTGTCCTTTTCTTTCACTCTTAAACATATACACATTTGCCACTTTTCTGGATCTTATAAAGAAGAAAAAAAAACTCCTTTGATTCCTTCAACATGTTGCTTTTTTTCTTCTTGTCACATATGCTATACTTAAATTCTTTTGCCTTCTGTGAAAGTTGTCCTTTTGGAATTCACAGAAATCCCTTTAATCCATTTTTTCCCCACATTTTACTTTATTAGGTAAAGGGAGCTCATCATTTACATATAAGAAGATCAACTATAACTACCAATTACTACATCATAGACAATTTCTTTTTTTTTTTTTTTTTTTTGTGTGTGTGTGTAATTTTGGAGAGGGGAAGGCAGGGGATTTGGGGTTAACTGACTTGCTTAATATCACAGGGCTAGTAAGTGTTAAGTTATGTTATGTTATGTTATGTTATGTTATGTTATGTTATGTTATGTTATGTTATGTTAAGTTATGTCAAGTTATAACTAATGTTATACATTAGTCTGAGGTTGGATTTGAGTTCGGGTCCTCCCCACTCCAGGGCCAGTGCTCTATTCACTGTACCACCTATCTGCCCCTAGCATGGAGAAATTCACTGAGGGGTAAAAAGGGAGAATGTTAGTTGGTCAGTTTCACTAATGGTCCAATTACATCAAGGGAGAAGGTAGCCTGTCTCCCAGAGTATCTGGGAGACCATTCACAAGAGAGGATTGCAGCAGTTATGATACTCTATACCTGGCAATCTGATTACAGTCACATGCACAGTGTAAAGGCTGAGGTTTGCAAATTATAAGGACTTCAATCTTTTTGAAAAGAAAAATAAACTCCCCTCTCTCTCCACTATGTGTGTAGTTGACCTTATATTTTGGAGTGCCTGGGGAAAGCCACCAGGTATTGCATGACCAAAAATCAGCAAGCACATTAAGCATCTATGTGTCAATATACAAAGATAAAATTGAAAACTGAAAAAAGAATTTCTACCTTCAAGGAATTTACAGTATGTGTTTATATCCATATCTATATCAATATCTAAGTCTATATCTATGCTAATAAATACTTCTTATTCCTTTGCCAGCATCCTCCAAACACAACCAAAGCCTGAAATTGTTGTATTTGGGAACTGCATATTACATAATGTCTATTTCCAAACAAAAAAAACTGTGAGAAATTTTGAAATGTTAAAATTATTTCTTTACTTGGATGCTCACTTTGACATTATATAGTCACGAAAGAATGAAATTGGCAGTAATTTTACTCTTACATGATAGGTGTCTTTATCTTTAATTTGCCATTTCTAGTCATATTCCTTGTCAGAGAAGGACACAGAGGTTTTTCAGCAAAGAGAAACTTTAATGACATATTACAAAACAGATGATTAACAGAATTATTGATCTGTCTAGCAAATAATCTTTACATTCTATTTAATACATATAAAATACACATAAAAACAAAGATAATCTCCAACCTTAAGGAGGCTGCAATCTAATTGGGGAAAGACACATGATAGAAAGATGAAAAATGTGGGCTAAGCAGAAAAAGAAGGGAACACCACATGATGTGGAATTCCAAATAACCCAAAAGCCATGTAGCTCCATGGGAAATAAAAAGAAAAAAAAAACTGTGCTGAGCTTCCTCCTTACATAGTAGTCCCTGAGATGCATTATGGTGCCCTATAGTCAAAGGGTCCAAATAGACTCACAGTGGTTCTCAACCTTCCTAATGCTGCAACCCTTTAATACAGTTCCTCATGTTGTGGTGACCCCCAACCATAAAATTATTTTCGTTGCCACTTCATAACTGTAATTTTGCTACTGTTATGAATCTGTCTGATATGCAGGATGTATTTTCATTGTTACAAATTGAACATAACTCACAGGTTGAGAACTGCTGAAAAAGAGGAACAGAGGGTCCTGATGAAATGTGAGTAACAGTCAGATTCAATTTTATAGGATAATGAGATTTTACAATGATAAGTTTCCTGGAGAAGGAAAGCACGATGGAGTGTTCTGAAGAAGTCTAAAACATTAGTGTTAGTAGTACATAATATATATTCCCAATCAAACGCATTTAACAATCTACTAGCTTCAGGATGATAAATGTTTCTGTTTGTATGAAGCTAAATGGCTACATAAATAGCGACAAACTTTTATTTACCATGAATTTTATATAAAACAAGGGAAAAAATTGATGCCAAACTCCTCCAACTAATGTTTGTCTCTTCACTTAGTCTTGATAATCTTTCTTAACTGTTATTCTTTTCCTTTGGAAATCCCTAATGAATTTTGGGCTATAAGTGTAACGTAGCACAATAGTGTAATATAGAAGTCCCCCAAAGTGTTGTCAGCATAAAAAGAATGGAGAAGTATAGTGTCCTGAATTTGAGAGGCAACCGTCTTAGAGTATAATGATTAGGTCAATCCAAATATACCTGAAATTTTATGTTCAGTTCTGAGCAACGCATTTTGGGAAGGGATAAGCTGCAGAATATACATCAGAAAAATAATATGAATAATAGACATTCCAATTAGATAAATGGTCAAAAGATATAAAGAGGTGAGTTAAGAAAGTTATCATATGTGACAGAATTTGCTCATATTCTTTGGACAATCTTTTTTGGAGTATAGTATCATCAGTGATCCCCTACCCTCAATTCTTTTGCTATCTTCCTCTCCATGTGATAGTTTTATCATGAGAAATTGGTATTTTTGAGACTGAATGGCAACATGGATTCATCATTGTATATTTAGTCTGCTCTAGCTGCTCTTCACAACTTTTTCTCAAGGACCTTTTATGTTCCTTATATAGCATTTCATGGAGTGAGGTGGTTGGACACAAATCCGGTAATGCTTCTGTCACTAAAGATGAAAACAGATTTTTAGAATAAAGCTGAAAATTTTGTTCCATTTCTTGTCTTCCTGCCAGTGTAATATAGGAATGCTCATGGCATAACATTGTTGACAGTTCAATGCTTCTTAAAATGAAGTTGGAACCCCATGTGGGGTCACAAAACAATCTGATAACAGTAAAAGGTTTCTGAATGTTCAATGATCTAAAGTTAATTAAAAATCAAACATATAATGAATCAGAGATGTTTCTTGAAAAGCTTGTGTGTGTTGAATCATGCAACTTCACTGCAGCCTTGGTTCTGAACACAAAGCATGTGCACTTTGCACTGCACATTCCCTGAGGCCATGCAACAACAAGAAACTGAAGAAATGCAAAAAGGGACCACCAGTGAGGGGAAAAAAGTTTAAGAAGCCCTGGTTTACACCAAAGCCTTGCTTTTCTTTCGCTCTTTTATTAGGCTATACTGCTTTAAAACTTCCACAATGTTTCCTTGCTATTATCCAAATGGTTTTGTATTAACTGGCACTTCCCTGGATGACTATCTCATTGCTTAACCAGGAGGACAAACATTGGATGTCTAGAATGGCTTCTGAGTCTGGTGTTCAACAATTCCAAGAGATTATTTAGTACAAAATGTGATTATTAGAAAAATATTCTTTCTCTACATCATGTAGTTCCTTAATTATATTTCTGGGCAAGTGAGCAGTTTTAAGCAAATTAAAAGAAAGAAAGAATTCTGCTTTTTTATGAATGAGTAAATATTCTGCCCATGTTTCTCTGTTTATATTTCACAAGTTTTGAGGAAAAAAATGCAGTGTAAATGTATTGCACAAATCTAATAATGAATTCAACTTAGAAGTTACCATTTCTAAGAAGCCTCTTCCCCACCCCATCAAGTTGAGAGATTCATGCTTTCTTTACTCCCATTCTTTTCTACTTGATACAAATGTGTATGTATGATATACACATATATGTGTTTATGTATCTATACACATGTATATATAGTAGATAGATATGTCTCAATATCTATAGATATGGAGATACATTTTATATTTATGTATAGGAATATATCTATAAACATATAGAGATATAGATATGTATATCTCTGTAACTATAGAAATACAGGGATGGATAGATAAAGAAAGAGAAAGAGAGAGATGTTATCATAGAACTAAGAGCCACTCAATATATGGTATTATTATTTCTTCCAGTTGTGTCTATGCTGGACTTTAGAAATATTAATTTTTTTCTTATCTCCCTAGATAAATGATTTAATTTTTTGATGTATATTTAAGGTTTGTTATGTCCTTATCCAAATGTGGAGGGAAAGGTTGAAGCTCTTAACTATTTGGATTTGTCAGTATTCAGAAACATAAAATATTGAAGAAAAAAAAGGACGCAAAAGATTAAGTCCCAAGATACCATATTTGCTTTCAAAATTGACATGGTTCTGGATTTCTTCAGAAAATAAATAGGTACTTATTCACATTAAAACACAAAGGAATATAGAGAATGTGACTCTTAAACCACTATATAAAAGCACGACATTAATAATTATTTTTTTCTTTTAGGGAAAAATGTGACAAGCTAACAAGATCAAATACATATGTGCTAATAGGAAAAACAAAATGATTAGCACTGGGCACATGATAAGTATCTTGTAAATGCTGTTGATTCAAAAGTGCATCAATGAACTTGGTATTTCTTAGGCACTCACTTCACCACTAGAGACTGCTACTCCTCTACAGCACCTCATCCTCTGCAATTCCTTTTTTTTTTTTCCTAAAATGCTCCATAGATTATCCATCCAAAGTACCAGAAACCTTCCTCTTGTTCTTTTAATATTCCATAGTTGCTAGTGCAGCAATTGGGCTCATTTGCGATTCTCAATGACTATCTTTTTGTGGTCATATACATGTAGTATGTCACACCTTGTACCCAAGTCATGACTGGTAATATACATCATGCATATTTATACATCATTATATTGTCCTTTGAGTTGTGTGTGCATGTGTATTTTTTACTCTTCTGAGATTATAGAGTTCCAGGAATCCCTATCATGTATTATGAATAGGAAAAAAAAAGATGTAAAAAAACTAAGCATTTAGCCACTTCAGAACTTTGAAAATTCTGTGCAATTTCCCAGATAGGACTGTGACCTTTTCTTTCTCCCAAATACTGGGCACATCTTTCCTAGTTGGAAGTGTGTGTATATGTATATGTATATGTATGTGCATGTGTATGTGCATGTGCACGTACATGTGTATGTGTATATAAATAGATGTGTCATTTAAGAGATGTTTGACTCTTCACTCCAATGATACAGTAAACATACTACTCTGACTTGCTTATCCTATAAGATTATTCCTCTTATCCTCCCACAAATTCAGCAAAAGGGAGCCTCCCAGTGTCCTGTGCTCATTTGTCCTTTTCTCCCAATATTGTGCGGATATAATGGAGAATTTGGCTGTGCATCTCTTACCATTCTCACAAGATTGTCATATCTTCTTTTTCTCATATATTTGTCTGCTGATTTCCTTTCCTTCTGTTGCTCTGTGTGACACTCTTTTTTAAGTCTGTATAGACACTGCATACTTATTAAGGGTTTCTCATTCATCTGCATATCATAGTGTAGGCATTTTATATTTTTATCAACTTTGTTTTTTCAATGTGGATGGCTCAGGCATCCATTTACAATGTATATTAATACAGATTCAATTGTGGAAGATTTATAGGTTTATAAGAACAAAGATTTAGAACTTTAAAGAACATAAGAATTACAGTCCTGGTCCATAATTGTATGGATAAAGAAAGTGAGGCCCAGAGGGATTGTGACTTGTCCAAGCTGATGTTTGAGGTGAGATATGATGTCCAGTACTTGATAAAAATAGTGCCATGCCATGTGGAAAGGATAATTTTACTACTGGTAGAAAACTACTTTTTTCTATGTGGAATTTTCAAAGGACATCTTCTGTGGTGCTAGCAAAGATCTCTGGTGAGTCTATCACATTCTTGTTTTATGCCTCTAAAAATGAACTGGCTTACTTAGACACTTTGCCCTCAACTGTTTTTGTTCAGTCATACTCTTTGTGACCCCATGGACAATGGCTTGCCAATACTCTCCATAGAGTTTTCTCGGCAAAGATCTGGGAGTGTTTTACTATTTCCTTCTCCATTGGATTTAGGCAAAACAGATGTTAAATGACTTGCCCAAGGTCACAAAGCTGCTAAGAGTCTGAGGCAAGATTTGAACTCAAGTCTTCTGACTCCTTGCACTCAACTAATCTATGCTACTTTGTGGGATGATACTGCTCATTATGATCCATTATGTTTTGCAAATGAACTTGCACTCTAACCAGGTGTTGCTATCAGAAGCCACATCTGTAGTTGTTAAGAAAAGGAGAAAATCATATTTTTCACTGGTTGAGATGTTTTCTTGGATCTTTTATCCCTTTTTACTATTAGACTGCTTCACATTAGTTTTCTTTTTTTCTCTAAGAAATGTTCATACACAATTTCATTATTATTTCTCATTTTTGTGATATCCATTAATTCTAATTTGCTATTTTAGTTTTTCTTGAATTAGCTGAAAATCTGTTTTCATATAGATGATTCTAAAATGATTCCTCCATCAGTGATGAATTCGTTTTTCACTCAGGAGATAATTCCTTTTTGGTAGGTGGTTGGTATTACTAAATGCTTACCATGTTCAGCATCTCATGATTTTTTTTTTCTACAAAAAGTATTCACAATTTTCTTGCTTTACTGAAAATGTGCACTGCACCATTCCTTCCTCTCTTTCCACTTTCCATCTCATTTGGGGAATGACAATCAAATAAATTCTACCCTTCTTCTAGAAAGGGTAAATAATTTCTTTGTCCTTTGGCTCCATTAACTATCCCTGCTATTTCATTCATCCTTTCCTGGTCACCTTTCCTCTGCATCAACTTTATACTGATCACTCCAAAATTGATGTCATCAGTCCTGACTTCTCTCTTTGTAGTTATCCAACATATTCAACTGACATCTCATGAAAAACACAACATTACAGTCATGCCATGATGGGGCATCAAAAAAGAATATATTTAAAGCTTATAAGATGAGAATAAAGTTGCTTTGAATTATATGCACAAAAATGCATCATTGTCCCAAATAATCTTTAAAAAAATCTCTTCAGGAAACTATTTTTATAACAAGTAGCAGCAATATTGTCAGTTTTTGGTCAAGTAATATATGAAACATTTCATAAGTTATTATGAATATATTACATAATTTTTAGGATGTTAATGTGGATTTTTTTTCCTTTTGTCATATTGCTAATATCAAATGCTTAATTTG
This sequence comes from Pseudochirops corinnae, assembly GCA_028646515.1. NCBI lineage: Eukaryota > Metazoa > Chordata > Mammalia > Diprotodontia > Pseudocheiridae > Pseudochirops > Pseudochirops corinnae. Next base: position 196,355 of record JAQQSV010000164.1, read on the forward strand.
CAGCTGGCATAATACCATATTTATTTTAAAAACTCTTTGGTATTCCTAGTATCTCTATCTCTCTGTCTCTCTGTCTATGTGTATGTGTGTCTCTCTGTCTCTGTCTTTCTCTCTTTTTCTCTCACTCCACATAGACATAGATCAATAAATAGATATAAATAGATAGATAAAGATATAGAGATAGAGTATAGATAAAGATATATTGATATACTGTTATGAAGTATAGGGTATGTTAAAGGAAGACTAGTTCTTCTGGTGAGATGGCCACTGAGCCTTTTTTAGGGCTCCTTTCAAACTTTTGTGTCCCCCTGATTGGCCCCAAATCTCACCAATGGCTCCAAGAAGCTACAGCATACACAGTGCCCATACTCCATTAAACTGTTCATGCACACAGGCTAAACCAGGTTGAGGGTAATGGAGGGGTCTCAAACCTTTTAGTAACTTGGGAAGTATCTACATGAGGCACATGAAAACTTTCCTTAGTGGATGGCCAATGAGAACAATTTGTTCCAATGGCCATGAAGGAAGCTGAAGCAGGTGCTATGGAGCACTTAGAGCTTGGTTATACATGGAAGATGTCAAGGCAATTCAGCGCAACCCAAGTCATCACTAGTCATCTTGACTTTGTCTGAACACTAGACACCAAGAACTTTGGAAGAGAGAGTGAGACCAATGACTTCATACCAATCTGCCTCACTTAAATCCAAGTTATGTACAAATCAAAAGATGTTACTCATACCATTTTACCATTTTTACCTACCTCAAAGTTCTGTGCAACAGAGAAGTAATGAAGTAGCAAATATGAATGTCCTGGAAGCCATACGGATGCACTGGAAGCCATAGTAACAACCTGCACACAGGTAGCCCAGACCATAGCATAGACTTCTTATTGAACTGTAGCAGCAGTGGGATTTAGTAGCCTCATGGGCAGCCATTTTTTAAGAACCATGCTGCTAAACTCCCAATGAGAGGAAGGGATTAGAAAAGGTGCCAAAAAATTATCTGCTTCACCCAACTGTGGCCTGCTTGATATGGTGGGTAGAGATTCCACCCTGTGGTCTAAACACAAAAATAATGTACAATGCTGATTCCATTCCCCACGGGTACATGAAATGTGCATACACTTACACACAACATGAACTAGTAGCTCTGAAAGACAAACAACTCTTGTTTTGAAGAACTTGGCAGGTATCTCAATCAAATAGCAACCTTGAGTGACACAAGGCTGGCAAATGAAGGACAGCTTACCGAAGTAGGAGCAGTATAAACATTTTTCTGGAGTGGCCACAGTGAGGAGGAGTACCAGGCTAGGATTAGTTTTGTAAATCAAAATTAATCTAGTCAACAAGCTTGTATACTTACAAAAAGGATTGAAGAACATGACAATGCTCATGTTATTTACTCATAGGCTCATGACAATGCAATTGCCACTTATAAGAAAGTGCCATGTCACCACCATCATCAGTGACTATGTTCCCCACCCTGACAAACTCTAAGGAGATAAAAGAAAAATTTTTTGAAGACCTGGAGACATTTATAATCAGCATACCAAAAGAGGACAAGCTTATAATGCTGGATGGCTTTAATGCTAGAGTAGCACAGACTAGTAGCCATGGCAGGGACTCTTTGGGAGGAATGGAGTTGTAAATATCAACAGTCACTTACCACTGAAGACTTGTGCATCTCACAATTTTCTCATCACCAACACTGTCTTATATTTACCTAAATACAATAAAAACTTGTGGATGAACCCTCTCAGCAAACATTGATACTTAATATACTATGTGATTGTAAGGAGAAGAATGTGAGAGTGACAAAAACAATGTGTGATGCAGAGTGATGGACTGATCATAGCCTTGTCCTCTCTAAGCTAAATATTCACATTCAGTGAAAAAGCAATGACCCCAAGGCAAAATGACTACCAGAAGACTACATGAACAGATTATAGTGCTTCTCTGAGAGGGAACAGTTTGTTGCTAACTTGGAGGAAAAGTTAAGCCAACACATGGTTGGCAACATTTAAGCAGAAAAGGAGTGGGCAGCTTTCAGAAATTTGGTGTATCGTAATGCATTTGCTCTTCTGGATCAGAATACTTGGAGACATCAAGGTTGGTTTGATGAAAATGATAGGGAAATTCAGAAGCTGCTAAACAAAAAACAAGAATTCCACCAGTTTTACCAGCAGGATAATTGTTCATCCATCTCTAAGAAGGCAGCATTTAACTCCATCAAAAGTAAAGTAAAGTATCTCACCTCAAACATCAGCTTGGACAAGTCACAATCCCTCTGGGCCTCACTTTCTTTATCCATACAATTATGGGCCAGGAGTGTAATTCTTATGTTCTTTAAAGTTCTAAAGTTTCATCAAAAGATGAAATTCAGTTTTATGCTGATACTAGCAATATGAACCACTTTTATAATGCGCTGAAGGCTATTTATGGGCCAGAGAACTATGGTACATCTTAACTACTCAGTGCTGATGGAGTCATCAATTAGTGATAAAGACATGATCCTGGAAAGATGAACTGAATACTTCCATAGTGTTCTCAACAGACTATCACCGGTCAACGCTGAAGCCATTGATCATTTACCTCAATTTGAAGTCAATTCCCCTCTAGTCAAACTTCCATCTGAAAAAGATGTTTCAAATGCCATTCGATTCCTCTAATGAGGCAAAGACCTTGCTGTTGATTCTATTCCAGCTGAGATATACAAGGCAGGGTATATAATGCTCATAAAAAAATCTGACTGAAAATTTTCAGGTTATATGGCAAGAGGCAAGTCTTTGAAGATTTCCAGGATTCTTCCATTATCTATTTTTATAAAGGTAAAGAAAGTAGATTGTCTTGTGACAAAAACTGGGGGGGGGGGTGTCTTCCCTTAGTCATCACTCACTACATTCTTGCCAAAGTCCTCTTTAATGGGCTAATCTTTTACCTGGAAGATGGCTATATGCCTGAGAATTGGTGTGACTTGATAGAGGGCCAAAGAATGGTTGATACAGTGTTTGCTGCCTGACAACTACAGAAGAAATGCCAGAATCAAAACTGAGGTAGATCTGACCAAGTAAGATATAATCCTATTCAAAGTCCCCCCTTGTCTTCTCCTAGAGTTGAAGGTTGCAGGACTTGAAGAAGTGAATTTAAACTCTAGTAAGGGCCTTCTCCAGAAGACAAATGAATTCATTGAACAAACACTTAACTTGGCTACCATAAACTTTGGATCTGAGGATACTGAGTGTCAACCATTGCTGAATTAATTCTAAGAAAGACAAAATTAGGCTGTAAGATGAATGTAAAGATACACATGGGTGTTCATTGTAGACAGTGAACCCAAAGATGCACAGAAAAAGGAGATTTTATATCTTTAGAGCAATTTCCTCTCACCCTTCTCTTCCTAGATCAGGAAGCCTATGTCCCCCAAAATTATGGTCTCTGGTTGTGTTAGCCATAATATAAGGAAGGAATTTCTTAAGTGGATAGATTGTGAATACCGTAAGATAAGAGAATGTCAAAGTGTCAATTAAAATTATGGATCTAGGATGTCTGTTTCTTCTATCATTAACATGACATAATATAATATATCATGTGTCCATAAAATACCAAAAAAAAAAAGAAAGAAAGAAAGAAAGAAAGAAAGAAAGAAAGAAAGAAAGAAAGAAAGAAAGTGGTGGTTTTTGTCAAAGATATGATTATATTTAAGGGGTAAGTTAATCCCTAGGGAATATACTCTTTAGAGAACTAATTTAATCTGTCTCCAAAATCTCCATCCTGTCCTTTTTCTAAGCTTCAGACCACTAACTTTCAAGGTTGAAATTAGAATGTGGCATTTCTAAATAACTTTCCCAAAATTTAAGATTAAGTAAATTGATCCGTCTTTATTAATCTTGGAAAATTGATTCCAAAGTGTTTTTAGATTGGGATGTAAATTATGCAAATTTCAGCATGCTGTCATCCTTGTGTTTTATGTTAATTTGACATTAATGTTAGCTGCCTATCACACTAACAATAATTTATCTCAACTAGCAATCCTGAATCACAATTAATGAAATGATTGGAGCTCATCCTTTAAGTTTCTTCTCCCCATTGCCATATGTCAGCAGGCAGAGAACGGCATAGATGTACTGAAGTCTTTCAAGTAACCAAGTATCTCTGTCTAATGGAGCAGGCCGTGGTTGATATCCTAAATTTTAAAAAGGAAAATATGTCATTTTGTATTGAGAAGAAAGAGAAAAGTGTAGATGTGAAAATATTTGTGTCTATAGCTGGACACATTTTTAGGGGGTTTGAATTAAGTACATTCTTTATTTTGAAATTTCTTTTCAATGAGTAGATACAGTTTTAATGGTATTTTGTTGTGAAGAATTCTGCTGTTTTTCAAGGACTAATTCAAACTCCACCTCCTTCTAAGACCTTTCCTGATCACTAGAACTGACTGTGATCTCATAAAATCAGAGTTAATCAGAGTTAGGACCTGAGAGACCAACTCAGACCTGAAAAAGCATTCCTTCTTTGACATATCAAACAAACAAGTTATCTAGCCTTTGCTAGGGAGAAACTATTATTTCCTTAGGCAGCATCCCACTCTACTTAATTCTCGAATAACTTTGTTAGAGAACAAATCTAACCTCTCTTGAAAGCTATTCTAATACTTTAAGATAGCTATTATTCTTGCCCCAAAGTGTTACCTTTTCTGTGCTAAACAGCCCTCTATCCTGTAGTTCTCACATGGCATGATTCTGAAATCTTTTATCATCCTGGTTGCTTTTGGATAGTCTCCAAGTAATCATTGTACTTACTAAACTATAGCTCCCAGAAGTGGTCATGCTGTAGAATATGTGGTGATGAAACGCATGGATGAATGTTTGCTCAACTAAAGTGGCATTGGTACTGCATTAGCTCATGCATCCTCAGGTTAGCTATACTTGCAATATTTGTGGCAATTGAAACTAATATTCCTTGCTTTTTTAGAGATTGTAAATGCCTTTCTCTATCTTTTATGTTAGAAAAGAGTGAGTATATCTAAATGTACCAGGCTATCTTGTTTGAGTGTTTTCTGTATTCTATATAGCTTATTTATATTTTTCATAATAAAATGAAACTATGAAGCAAGATATTGATTTGGATGCATGTGCTCATTTCATTGGTCAAATAATACGTAGCTTGACATACATCCACTAGACAGCTATTGGCATGACTTCTGTAATCACTGTAGAGTTTATTATGGCAGTTGTTTCTTTTACTGCAAAGATTTCAGTTTTCTCTTTTTAGTTTTGTCTCCCTGAGCTTAGAAAAGGATTGAAAAAATGAGAGCTCATCTGAAAGTTTAGCCAGTAGTTCTCAACCTTCCTAATGCCTTGAGCCTTTAATACTCATATGTGAGCATGTCTGCATGTGGGCAGACCTGCCTGGAGATGGATAGAGGAATTGTGTATCAATTCCTAAGACCATCGGAAATATGTGTTTTCTTTTTTTTCTTAATTAATTTCTTTATTTTCTTGTTTACATTATTCATTTCCAAGAGATTTTGAGTTACAAATTTTTCTCCCCATCTTTCCCCTACACAACACCTCAAAATAGACATACCACTGTATGACCCCTCCCCCAACCTGCTCTCTGTTATGTCCTCCCCCTCACCTCTCTGACTTTCTGGTCAGGCAGGATGGGTCTCCCTGCTACAGTACCTGTGTATCTTGATTCCCAGTTGCATGCAGATAATAATAATAATAATAATAATAATAATAATAATATATTTTTAACATTTGATTATAGAACTTTAAATTCTAGATTCTTTCCCTTCCTCCCTCATCATCTACCACCGCTGGAAGGACAAGCAATTAAATACAGGCTGTACATGTGTAATTATGCAGAACCTCTCCACAGTGGGCATATTGTGAGAGACTGATTTGTCTCTCCGCCCCCCCTTGTTCAATTCTCTACCCTGTCCCTGTCCCTGTCCCTTTATAGAAGAGTGTACTCCCATCAACCCTCCCCCCTACCCTGCCCTCCCCTCTATAATCCCACCTCTCATCCCCATTCCCGCTACTCTCCCGTGTGGGAAGATTCTCAGGTTAGAGTTTATGTCATTCCTTCCCTAAGCCAAATTCAATGAGAATAAAATTGACCCTCTCCCTTTTGCCTTCCTTTTCTTCCCCTCCATTGTAACAATTATCCTTTGCCCTTCTAGGAGATGATTAACCCCATTCTGTCTTTCCCTGTCTCCTTTCATTCTAATCATCTCCCACCTCAGAATTTCATCTTTTAGAGTATAGTCGCTTCCTATTCAATTGATCTTGTGTTTTCTATGTACTTATATATACACATATTCAGATATGTCTTTGCACGCATATATAAGCCCTCCTATATAGACATATGTTTATGTATATGTATATATATACATTTGTATTACCTTCACCTATCCTCATACTGAGAAAAGTTTCATAAGTTACAATTATCATTTTTCCATGTTGGCTTGTAAATAGTTCATTTTAATAAGTTCCTTATGATTTCTTTTGCATGTTTACCTTCTCCTGCTTCTTGTATTTGAGTGTCAAACTTTCTTTTCAGTTCTGGTTTTTTCAGCAAGAATGTTTGAAAGTCCACCACCTCACTAAATGACCATATTTTCCCCTGCAACACAATACTCAATTTTGCTGGTTAGGTGTTTCTTGGTTTTAATCCTAGCTCCCTTGATCTCCAGAATATCATATTTGAGGCCCTTTGATCCCTTAATGCAGAAGCTGCTAGATCCTGGATTATCCTAATTGTGTTTCCACAGTATTCAAATTGTTTCTTCTTGGCAGCTTGTAATATTTTCTCCTTGTTCTGGGGTCTCTGGAACCTGGGTATAATGTTCCTAGGAGTTTTCTTTTGGGGATCTTTTTCAAGAAGTGATTGATGAATTCTTTCAAGTTCTATTTTGCCCTCTGGTTCTAAAATATCAG
>JAQQSV010000165.1:0-101603 GCA_028646515.1 Pseudochirops corinnae
TCTGGAATCTGGAGTTCCATAATCAAATGTTATGAATGTGTATCTCTCTCTATATATATATATGCAATTATTATTATTATTATTATTATTATTGACTACATCCAACTGGAACTTGAGATACACAGGCACTGTAGTTGGGAGACCCATCCTGCCCTACCGAAAAGTAACATAGGAGAGAATAGACTGGGGAAGGGGGGACACACTGGGATGGCTGTTTTGGGGCGGTGGGTGGGGGAAAGAGGGGGAGAAAATATGTAACTCAAAATCTTGTGGAAACGAATGATGCAAACTAAAATAAAATTAAAAAAAAAAGGAAAAACAAAAAAAAAAGAGAGTTACAGTTTATTAGTGCTTGATTTGAAGGATGTCATGGCTGAGACTTCAAAACTTTAATGGACAGGCTGGAATGTCCCATCTTGCTGGTTGTCTCAAAGACAAATCCCTGAAAGGAACTGGTAAGCAAATGTGGAAACTTATCCCTTCTACTGGTGAAGCAACTGGGCCTGGGAACAAAGTTGAGGGAATGGATCATGATTATTTACCGGAACCCTTTAACAAAATTGTTTTGTAAAGTAGTACAGTGGCTATCATGTTTGCTCACTCTCATGTTCAGAACCAGGAAGAAACATAGAGTATATTGAGAGGCAGCATGGTGTAGTAGAAAGAGTGCTAGATGCAGTACGGAAGACCAAGAATGGATTTTGTCTCAGATAACTACTAATCATGTGACCCTATATGAGTTACTTAATGTCTTTGGGCCTCAGTTATCCCATTTGTAAAATAAGATGGTTGGTATCAATGTTTTTTTTTTATATTACATTTAATTTTTATTTTTCTCAAGTATATATAAACAAATTTTTTAACATTCTTTTTAAAATTTGTGTTACAAATTCTCTCCTTTTCTTCCTTTCTTCTTCCCTTCTTGAGAAGGTGAATAATTTGATTTAGATTATTCATGTGTAGTCATGCAAAACATTTCCATATTAGCCATGTTGTAAAAGAAAATGCAGACTGAAAAACACCAAGAATAATAAATAAAATTTTTAAAAAGTATGCTTCAATATTCATTGAGACTCCATAAGTTCTTTCTCTGGAGATGGATAGCATTTTTCGTTGTAATCCTTTAGAATTGTCTCGAATCATTGTTTGGCTGAGAATTGTTGTTTTGTTGAGTTGTTTCAGTCATGTGTGACTCTTTGTGACCTTGTTTGGGGTTTTCTTGGCAAAGATACTTGAGCGGTTTGCTATTTCCTTCTCCAGCTCATTTTACAGATGAGGAAACTGAGGCAAAATTAAGTGACTTGCCCAGAATCACACAGCTAGGTCATGTATGAGGCCAATTTGCCACCTAGCTGCCCTATGATAAGAATAGCTAAGTCTTTCAAAGTTGATCATCATACAAAATTGCTGTTACTATGTATAATGTTCTCCTGGTTCTGCTCACTTCATTTTGCATCAGTTCGTGTAAGTTTTCAATGACTTTGAAGTTCCCTTCCAGCTCTAAATCTATGATCCCACGATCCCTTTGTAGTGAAAATAATTGGCCTTTCAGTTACAAGTTTTGTGACATTGGATGGTTCTGCCTCAGGTCTTCTCACAGTGAGAGGACACCCACCTCTCTTCCTCACTCCCCTTCCCATCCAATAATAGAGACAATACTTTCTTACACATTTCCTTTTGTATTCCTACAGGCCTCCTACACTGAGCGGCAGCCCTGTTATTTCTGACATCTCCCTCATCCGGCTTTCACCACACCCTGCAGGTCCTGGAGAGTCACCCTTCAACCCCCCTCACCCCTACGTGAACCCTCACATGGAACACTACCTCCGCTCCATGCACAGCAGTCCTACCCTATCTATGATTTCAGCAGCCCGAGGCCTCAGCCCAGCTGAGGGTGAGTAGTGGGCTAAATTGTGGGGGATGTGGGGTGGTCATTGCAAACATAGAATCATATTAATTTCTTTCTGGGGAAGAACATTAATAGCTGTAGCATTTTTTTCTTTTTAAGTGACATGAACAGTTTGCTCCCTAATTCATAATCCATGGTCAGTTTAAACATAGATGGGACCTAGACTGACTTTTCTTCTGACCATGGAGAAAGGGTATTTGTCTTTGAGAACCTCTTGTTCATCCCCTTTATTTTACAGCTCTAGAAACTGAAGTCTTGAGATATTAATTGATTTGCCCAAGGTCACAAGAGCTAGGATTAGTATATAGTAGGCATTTAATAAATTCTTATTGGTTGATTGATTGATTCATTGGGATTCCATCCAAAATCTGCCTCCAAAATCTAGTCTTCTTTCTAGGACATATTGTTGTCTATTCCAGCAATCTGCCATCCCCTCAAGTCACTTCTCCTTTCTTTCTCTGCCTGACTCCTAGAAGAAACTATCTATCATTGTCACCTCAGTGACATTTTTTCTTTGCTTTCACTCTCTTCTCAGCCTTTTCCAATGTGTCATCCAGTCTCATCATTTAACTAAACTACTCTTACCAAAGATCTCTTTATTGTTAAACCTGAAGGCTTTTGTCCCCTCAGTCTTTATTTTTCTTGACCTCTGCTGCATTTGACACTGCTGATGAGCCCCTTCTCCTGCACATTCTCTTTTCCCTGGGATTTCATGGCACTTCTTTCTCCTGGTTCTGCTCCTACCTGCCTGGTTCCTTCTTCTCAGTCTCCTTTGATGGATCTTCATCCATATCTCTCCCCTGTGCAAGGTTCTGTCCTGGATCTTCTTCTTTATTCTCTTTTAGATTTCTAGACTAGCTAGATTATTAATTATAATCTAGGAGTGTCCTAATCTGGGAGTGCCCTGCATCACTGAAAGCACATGTTCCTATCCCTGTCTTTATCCCTATCTAGACATAGCTCCATGTTCATTGCCTATATTCACTCAGTAGCCAAATCTTTCAATTCTGTCCCTGCAATAGTTCTCGCAACCGTTCCTTTCTTTCCACTCCACTCTAATTCACTCCTTCCTTGCCAGACTTTTATGGTAGCCTCCTCTTAGAACTTCTTGGCTTCATCTTCTCCCTCTAGTCCATCCTTCACACAGATACATGTCTGATCATCTCGCTCTCCTACTCAAGAAGCTACAGTAGCTAGGAGGAAACACTGACATTTAAAGCCCTTTTAAAGTCTAACCCTATCCTACCTTTCCAGGTTTATTACACATTATTTCCCTTTCTCTGCCAAAGTGGCCTACTTCTGTTTCCTACATAGAACATGCCATCTCCCAGCTCTGTGGAATGTTGTCCCTCCTTACCTCTCCCTTAGAATCCCTATCTTCCTTTAAGATCAAGCCCAAGCACCACTTTCTGCACCATGCCTTTCCTAGTCACCCATGCAGCTGTTAATTCCACCCTCCAAATGTCTTTGCATTTACCTTTCAGTACCATGATAAATCCTCTTTCATCTTTTAACTCCCTGGCACTGGTTCCCTTGCTATTCCTTAGACAGTCCTATGACTCCAGGCATTCTCACTGTCTGGATCCCATCCCTAGAATTCTCTTGGTTTTTACTTTCCCCAAATTCCTTCAAGTCTCAGCTCAAATGCCACCTTCTGCAGGAAGCCTTTCCTAGTGACCCTTCACTGCTGGTACTTTCCCTGTGAGACAGCCTTCCATTTACTCTGGCTCACACAGTTGTTGGCATGCCGTCTTCCTCCATTGGAATGTGGGCTCCTTGAGGGCAAGGACGATGTTTCTTCCTCTTCTTTGCATCTCTGATGTTTAGCACGGTGCTTGGCCTACAATGAATATTTAATAAATGCATTTTGATGCTGATGTTATTAATAATGAAGAGGGGGAAGAAGATGAAAAATCTAGTGTAAGATGTGCCTTGGGGATAGTAAGGAGATAAGCTTGACCGGAATGGTGGATTGGTTAGGGGAGTAGCAGAAGAAGAGGTTAGAATGGTAGGTGGGGCCCTTGCATGTTGGCTCCATATTTTTTACATGAATTCCGTCATTCTGCCTTGATAAACCGAGCTTTGCCCTTTTCTCCTAATCCCTGGTCAGCCATGGACTGTAAGATCTAGGGAAAGCAGGGTTGAAAAACTTCAGCTGTGAGGAAAGAGGCCATAATGAGTTTTGGCAAGCAATGGGTTTTATCTAGCCAAGGAACTTAACGAGCGCTCAGCCTTAGGTCTCTACTTGAATTTTCAGACATAGCTATCGTTGACCAGGCTACAATCGTCTGGCTTCCACGGCGCCTTCTTTTTCCTTTTCTTCTTTCTTTAAAAACCAAATCAGCTGGGATGTTGATGCTGACAGCCCTCTAGCTCCCAGCTTCTACAGGACTCCTGGTTTGCTGAGGGTGGGGAGAACAGGGAGCAAACGAGAGACTGTTTATGAATTTGAGGAAATGGAGGAATTTGGAGACCCAGGCCTGGTCTCCTTTATCGACAGAAACACACCCCATATGGATCGTCAGCAGAGCCCTGAATTGGCTGCTTGAGAGGGGGAGGAAGGTGCTGGAGGATTTCAAGGGGAGGGAGGGAACAAGAAGTAAATCACATAGAAACTACTATGTCCCTATGGACTTTTTTTCCTATTCAAGGGGAAAAATAAGATTGTCAGATTTTGATTAATTTTCTCTCTTCTTGCTCTCTTCTCCCTTCCCACAGTGGCCCACGAGCACCTTAAAGAGAGAGGCCTCTTTGGTCTTCCCCCTCCAGGGGCAAACCCTTCAGATTATTACCACCAGATGACACTCATGGCAAGCCACCCAGGCCCTTACGGGGACCTCTTGATGCAAGGCGGAGGAGCTGCGGGTGCCCCCCACCTCCATGACTACCTCAACCCAGTGGACGGTAAGTACTGAGTCCCAGACAATATCCTAGATGTGGAGGTGGCAAGGATGTCTTCTTTTAATGGTTATGCCAGAAAAGGGCCTGAAGCACAATTATCATTCTTGATTCAAGTTTCATAACCCTATTTTTGTTGATTTAAAAAAAAGATTAAAGGTTCATCTATTTTTTTAACTAAAACTTGCAGATAGTTCTGAGATAAACTTGGTTAGTTACCCATGGCATCCTTATGAAGTGGAAGTTTGTTTATGTCCGTTTTCAAGAAGAAAACTTAAGATGCAGAGAATTATCTGCCCTGGGAAACTAATACTGGTGTTTACAATATTTGATTGAGTTTGGTCCCCTTCTCCCAACTTAGAGAGGATGGTCTTTAGGGACCCTCCCACAGACATTAATGAGTAGTTCAGTTTAACACTGGGGACTCACTTGCTGATGAAAAGAGCCACATGAGTGACTTCTTGGACCCAACTCACAAGATGCTAGAGTTGGACAGTAACTCTGGAGATCATGCAGTCCAGCTCCTTGCTTCCAGGCAGAGGAATGTCTAAACCATCCAGGAAAGAGTTATTGCATAATGTAGACCTTGGCTATACAACTATAGAGCCTTAGTTGTCTCATACTTGATTAGTTAAACCTGTTTGCCTTCCCAGCATTATTGTGCCATGCCCACAATCTGGGGAACGAATCTTGTGAGAATTTAGAGTTCTGAAATTTCCCTTATCCTGACTATTCTGTGCTGATTCAGAGACTATACATTTTCAATTGATTTCTATGGACCATTAAATTATTGGATATTAGAGATGGAAAGGCCTTTAAGAATCATTTGGTGGTGACCCTATCCCCAAGCTAGCAAAAGGACCTTAGGTAAATCATTCAACAACTCTCACTTCATCGTTCTCATCTGTAAAATATGGAGGTTGGATTAGGTAATTTATAAGTAAGAAAACAGAAACCCAAAGAGTTTTAAGAGACTTGCACGCATATTCAGCTAGAAATGAGAGCCTAGACTTTTTGCCTTATTCTTCAGCCCCCAAACATAATTGTGTGGAGGGGAATCTGGCCGGATCTGATCAGTTATTCCTTAGAACAACTTCATGTGTCTTTAGTTCCTGCTATGGTTTTCCTTAGAAGGAAAAAAAAGAGACTTTTTTTTCCCCTTGTTGTTAAGAGAACCAATAGATCAGCCAATGGGGAGATGTAAACATGAAGGCTATTAATAAATTGTGTAAGCCCCTTGTAAACAATCCATAAAAGGCAATTCCTACTGAATGTCTACTAATTGGATCAGGCTCAGTACCTCAAGTTAGATCTCAGAGCATGGAGCAGAGCAGAAGTCACTGACCACATCCAGTGTTTCCATTTTCATTGCCCTGTCAAGTAGATTAAGAGCTCATAACATTCTTTCCATTTCACAGATGAAGAAAATAAGGCCAGGAGAGGTCCTTCTTTTAGTCATGCAATACAGGATCTAGTATTTCTGATCATCACTGGTCATTTCTGATATCCAGGTCAGGCTTTAGATCTTTGAGATCTCACTACTCTTGTTATTGTGGAGCTGTTTTTAAGGGGATGAAGAGAATACACTGAGTATCAATCATGAAACAAAAGCAGCAAGAAAATATTTAACCCTGCAAATATGGGAACATTATCAGAGATTTTTCTGATTTCTTATTTCTGCAGAAGACAATCCCTGAGATAACTTGCATCATCTGGTGCCTAATAGTAATAGCTGACTTTCATGTGATGCTTTACATGTATTATTTCATTTGAACCCCACAAGCACGTGAGAGTATTATAATACCCATTTTACTACTGCAAAAACCTGAGACTTCAAGAGATAAAGCCATTTATTCAATGTCACACAACTAATAAGTGGCAAAGTGGGACTTGAACTCAAGTCCTCTGATTGAAATCTATATCATCACAGCCACCTCCCTTCAGTGTTGTTGTTCAGTTGTTTCAGTCCATCTTACTCTTTGTGACCCCATTTGGGGGTTCTCTTGGCAAAGATACTGGGGGGGTTGTTATTTCTTTCTCCAATTCATTTTACAGATCAGGAAACTGAGGCAGAGTTCAGTGATTTGCCCAGGGTCACACAACTAGTAAGTGTCTAGATTTGAATTCAGATGTCCCTGACTTCAGGGCAAGTGCTCTCTATCCACAATGACATCTGGCTGCCTCCCATAAAAACTTTGCTTGGAGTAGCCAATCTGCAATGCCCCCCTCCCCTTCTTTTTTCAGTCATGATGACAAAACCTTATTTAACTTCCATACGTAAGAATTCCAGATGTATGCAGAGCTGCTATGGTTATGGCAGATTTCTGCCCCTATGCTTGGTGAGGCCTGTGCCCCTCCTAGGGGAGCAGAAGTAACTCAGAGAGAGAACCATTCAAGAAGGAAGCAGCCAGCTCAGACAGCTGGGGTTCCAGCGATACCAAAATCAAATAGAAAAGGATCCCTGTGGGCACGTTGACTTAGAAAACAACAAACTGACATTATCTACATTGTGTTATATTTTTTTATTTTGCTGAGCCTTTCTTAGTTTTGATCTTTTGGCTACACTCATAAGCTTTGCTGGTGGCTAAGCATTTGAACCTTCAGATCATACAGCATGGCAGTATGAGGTGAGCTAAAGAGAAACAGAGGCTTGAAAGAAGAAATCATGACTGGCTTTACATTCCACACATTTTAGAGTTGAAAAATGCTGCTCCCCCCAGCTACTCAGCCTTCACCAGTGAGTAATGAAGTTAGTGCTTAAACACAACATCTTTTGCTTTCTTCCTAGTGCACGTTTTTTGGCACACCCTGCCCTCACAGCAGAACTTTTCATCCCCCTCTATCTATAGATTCTGGGAGGGTGATAGCCCTAGTGGTAAGATTAGTAAGATAGTCCACCATTACTAAGAACCTGCTGTTGGCCTGACACCTGGTCAGCCTCCCTGAAGCAGTACAAATGAAGGTCAATGCAAAACGCACTGACTTTTCTCTGTCAGATCCGACCTGCCGTCAGACCCAGGAAGTTTGGCTACCAGAGTTCCCCTGCCTGGTACCACAATGGGGGCAGATGTTGTAACTGGCAGTGAAACAAATCTCACAGGGGAATCTTGGCTTCCTTGATCCTGTGCACATGTTTCTGAGCCACTGACCAGGTCAAGAGCCAGGGGCCACAGCAGGAGGTCCTGACCAAGGGATTTATGGGCTGTCAAGCCTTGTATGATCTCTTTGTGATGGCCTGACTGCTATACTCACTGAATCCCCTGCACATGCCTTGTCTCTTCATCTTTCCATGCCTTTGTTCTTGTCTTTCTGTGAACCTGGACTGCCTTCTCCCTCCAGCTCTCACTGATATCCCCCTTTTCTGATTTTTTTTTATGGCATTCATAGTCTGCACTTTCTTGTACACTCTATTATAATGCCCTCTGATTATCAATCAATCATTTTACAAGCGCCTGTTACAGAGGTTCTTTACTTTTTTGGTGTCATAGACCTCTGTGACTATCTGGAGAAACCCATGATCTCCTCCTTGGAATAATGTTTTAAAATATATAAAATAGAATACCAAAGGATTACAAGGAAAAGAAATTCTATTGAAATAGAATAATTGAAATATTACAAGAACAAGTTTATGGACACCAGGTAAAAGACCTCTGAATTATTAAGTGCTTCCGATGAGACAGACATTGTGCTAAGTGCTAAAGCTACAAAGAAAGATAAAAACAGCCCCTACCTTCATGAAGCTTACTTTCTAGTGGGGGAGGAAACATTGTATACAAACAGATACATGTAAGATACATGCAGAGAAAGTGAAAGGTAAACTTAGAAGAGAAGGCTGTAGCAGCTAGCGGGAGTGAGAAAAGCCTCTGGCAGAAAGTGGGGTTCAAGATCTATCCTCCCAATTATACTGTACATAAAGGTCAGGGTCCACATCCGTCATGTGTGTAACATATTTCTGGGAATGCTGTATTAGCTCAATGATGACATTGTGAATTGTATTTTTAAGTACCCATCCTGGATTCATCTCTTATCTCTAGATAAGGAGAGGAAGAAGATTAGGACCTTGGGTCTCTCTTTGCATCTGGTTGCTACTCTGTGATGAGGTGTGGATCAGGAGTTGTGTAGAATGTTTTCCTCTGTCACATTTGTGGTTTCATTTAATTCATAGTCTGATGGAATTTCTGTTTTACTGGGAAGTTCCATCATCTACATCAGTGACTTTGGTTCATTTGTTTAACATGGTAAATTGATCCATCATTTACTAGATGCATAGCAGTAGGCTAGGTACTTTAAGGATACTGTGGGGCAGAGCCTGCTCCTTCTAAGAGTATTCCTTCTAACTGGCGCCATTGGACAGGGAGAGGTGACCTTTCACCTTATCAGAACTAAGTCTCAGTGGTACTTCTGGTCATTTCCAAACTGTACTATTGTGCATTTCCTCTCCTTCCATCCCTTTGAGCTCACCTTTATATGTTTTCCTTTCCCCGTTAGAATGTAAGCCTGGTGAGGGCGGAGACTGTCTTTTTGCTTCTGTTGGTTTCTCTAGCACTTTGCATAGTGCCTAGCACATAGTAAGAGCTTTTGTTGTTCATTTGTTAGTCCTGTATGACTCTTCCTTGACTCCATATGGGTTTGGTTTTGTTTTTTGACAAAGATATTGAAGTGGTTTGCCATCTAGTTTAAGATTAAGAGCTGAGTAAATGCTTTGTCTTTAATTAATTCTTTTATTCTTGACATCTACATGTAAAATAGTAAAGTAATAGATAGTGCAAGACAAGTTGAGTTATGTGGGGTAGAGGAAAGAACCATTGACTAGGAACTAGGGCCAGAGTTTTGATCCCAGCTCTCCCACTTATTAGCTTTTTCTGTAAGCACTAGAGTGTAAGCTCCTTGAGAACAAGGATTGGGTTTGTTTTTCTCTGTATTTATATCCCCAGCACTTAGTATAATGACCAGCATGTAGTAGGCATTTAAGAAATACTTACTGACTGTTATCTGACCACAGATAACAGTTATCCCTGAACCTCATTTTTCTTAGTAATAAAATAAATAATTTGAACTCAATGACCTCTGAGGTCCTTTCCAGTTCTGGACACTGAAACAATTCCACAAACACTTAAGTGCTATGTGCTAGGTATTGGGGATTACAGAGATAAAAACAAATCAATTCCAACCCCTAAGGAGCTTACAGTTTTACTGGGGATATGGACATGTAGTCAGATAAGTAAATGTGTGATTTCAGGGGGGAGGAGGTAGTGCTAACAATTGGGGAAATCAGGAAAGGCTTCCAGGAGGAGGTGGCATCTAAGCTGAGCCTTAAAGGAAGCTGGCAATTCTAACGAGAAGAACTGAAGCATGGGAGACAGACAACTTCTGCCAAGGCATGGTGATAGGAGATGAAATTATTAAGTGTAGGTGTTTAATAAATATGTCTTGATTATTGTCTCATAGAATATTATTTACACATTCATTCATAAGTATAAGAACAATAAGTGTTCAAGGGATTTCTAGAAAAGAGAGAGCTCTGGAGATTGGGGTCCCTTGGGGAAGGAGTTCCCCAGGAAGGAATCAGACTTGAGCTGAAGCTTTATGAGCACTGATCATAATACACAATGTATGAGGAAATAAAGTGTTTAGTCTTTTTTGTTATTGTTGTTGTTTTATCTTGAGCAGTCAGTTATTGGAAAATATATCGTCTGATCCTCCCAGCAAGAACATGTTTATGTTTCTTTGTTTTCCCAGCACTTAGCATGGTACTGGGCACATAGTAGGTTCTCAGTAAATGTTTACTGACTTATTGACAATTTCCAGTCTCTTTGGGTTTTAGTAGCCTAAAACATTAACAACTCTAAAATGGGAATTGGAGACGAGATACCATAATCCTGTTATAGACCAATTTTAAGAACTCCCTGCCTCGCCAGGGTTCACAGAAATAGAGTCAGCTAATGATATAGTTTGGAATGATGGGAAAATGATAAAGGGTTCAGGTTAGACATCCATAAGAAATTCCCAGGAGTCAAACGCTAGAATTAGGCCACCAAAAAAAGGTCGATGACACTTAGGATAAAATAGAACTTGATCTGAAATGGTTTAAATATAGTCCTTCTACTGAAAGGCAGAGGTTTGAACCTGACCAAATGGGCCTTTTAGGTGCCATCTAGCTTCAGGATTCTGTAATATAAATCCATGTGCTTTACACTACAAATTATCCTATTATTAACAAGTTGAATTCTAGTTGCTTGGACCAGGACCTACTGAAAGTTTCCTTCCTAATTGGTTTCACACACACAGTGCTACTTTTACCGTGCCTGGAGGATATTGTTCACAGATCAGTCAAAGAAATTTGTATTCAGCAGTCCCTTCATGGATTCCCCCAGGTTTGTTTTTCAGCTGGACTAGATTGTCTCTGATCTCAGGCTAAAGAATTAAAACTCCTTGATTCCCCCAAAAGGAAATAAGAAAACTTATTAGCAACGTTGCTCTGGTTTCTGATCCTGCGCAGTGATACAAATCACTCACAGGAGAGATTGGGTCCAATCAAGTATTCATTTTCCTTAGCACTTAAAACCCTGCACAAATTCCCGGGAAATCAAATCCTTTGGTTGCTCTATGTGACACCAGAATTCATTAAAGAACCTCTTTTGGTTACCATTTGGTTTTTGTGACTCCTCTGATACTGGGGGCTATAGCTTTTCGACACTTACAAGGAAGGCCCTTCATCTTGGGAACCAGCAGCTGGTGTGTCAGCAGAAGGTCCCAAGGAACCAATGATTCTAAAGATCGGAGTTTGGTTCAAGATTTAGAAAAGGATGTAGGATAATTTTATTACATATTTAAAAGGCATAGAAAGTTATAGATTTTCATTTTCATGTGCAATCATCTTTTTTAATATACTGTTATGGAAATGTTTGTTTTTATTTCATAAATTTTAAAAATAAAAATTAGATTTAAAAATTTTTTTAAAAGATTTAGAAAAAAAAATGGAAATCCTTTATCTTATTGAGGAACACTGATCCTAGGAAAAAGTCAGTGCTATATACAAAAAGTCATTTGATGTATATATTTGTTTATGTGAGTATGTGTTGTTGTTGCTCAGTCATTCAGTTGTGACCCCATGGACCATAGCATTCCAGACCCCTCTATCCTCCACTGTCTCTTGAAGTCTGTCCAAGCTCATGTTCTTTGCTTCCATGATACTGTCTATCCATCTCATCCTCTGCCATCCCCCTTTCCTTTGCCTTCGGTCTTTTCCAGCACCAAGGTCTTTTCCAATGAGTCCCATCTTCTCATTGCATGTGTGTTTGTATACTCCACTATAAAACAAATAAAATGTTCAAATCAACCAGTTTTAAAATTTAGAACATAAAACATAAAACTTTATTTAATAAACACAATATGCTATATCCCCAGATGTCCAAAGATTAAAATGAGGCAATTTGTGTTGGTTGTCCTTTGTTTTCAAAGAGAATCTCAAAGCACTAGATAGAGGGAGTCATTGGTGTTATTATTTCTGTTCTATAATATCACCACACTGACATTTGTATAGTGTTTTCAGACCAGCCACATGAAGCCTTAGGGCAGTGGTTCTCAACCTTCCTAATGCCGCTACCCTTTAATACTTGTATGTATCTGCATGTGGGCAGACTCACCTGGAGATGGATAGAGGAGCGTTGTCTCGGTTCCTAAGACCATCAGAAATATGTATTTTCTGATGGTCTTAGGCAACCCCTGTGAAAGGGCCATTTGACCCCCAAAGAGGTCGTGACCCACAGGTTGAGAACTGCTGCCTTAGGGTATCCATAGTCTATTAACTCCATTTTACAAGGGACAAAACTGAAGTTCAAAGTGAGATCTTTCCTGTGTCTCCCAATTGTTAGCACCACCATCATCACTTAGTGACTAATCTTGGCTGTATCTTCTGTTTACTTCTCTGTGGGTGTGTATCTTTCTGTGGAACGCAGGGACTGTCTCACTTTTGTGTTTGTATCTGCAGCTCCTATGCAGTACCTAGTACACAGTAGGTCATTAATGAATGCTTGGTGATTGATTGACTGATGGAAATGACTTGCTCAAGGTTAAAAGATAGTGACAGAGCCATCTTGAACCCAGGTCCTCTGATTCTAAATGCAGTATTCCTATAGCATCCTGTCACTCGAACTTTGGTACTGCTGCGTTGGTGGTATATCACATTGTTTGTGATGGGGAATCCCTGGCAGGTAGATTGGTAAGGGGTGATCATAGATATAGTACTGGAGGCTAGCTGGCCCAACCCCTTCATTTTACAGATGAGGACTGAGTCCCCAAGAATTAAAGTGACTTGCCCTTGCTCTCACATGTCAAAATGTTTTTTGTATGTGGCACTAATTGTTCCCTGAGGTTAGCAGCCCTCAATAAGTGCCCATCAGCGGCGGGATTACTTATGGTTGTTGTTGGTCTTTAGTTCTAGAAGAAGACTGATGACATCAGCAGGGTGATGTCTTGACTTGCAAGTGAATTGGCTTTAAGTGAGTCTTAGCTGTATAAAGTCACCAGCCTCCTCTCTCCTCCAGAGCCATCAGAGACCAGTGGCAAGACTGGTCAGGATGACTGGACCTAGTCGTGGATGCAGTGGAAGACCTTGACCTTACCCAGGTCTTCCCCATACCAGGCCTGTTGCTCTGATTGCTACGCCATGCTGAGGATGGACCCATTCCCAACATCCCCTTAATAACTCATTATAAAAAAATTCCATTTCTATTGCAGCACAAGGTTTACAGAGCCCTTTCCCCATGAGAGCTCTATGAAGTAGGCAGGACAAGGACAAGTTCTATTATCCCCATTTTACAGATGAGGAAACTTAAACTCACAAAGAATAAGTGACTTGCCCATGGCCACAAAGCTAATAACACCAGAGCCAGAACTCAAACACAGGTCTCCTAACTCTAAGCCTTATGTTTTCTGACCATTCCCACTGCCCCCATATATAAACCTTCATTCAGCTTACCTCGTATTCTGATATTTAACTAGATGATAGAATAAAAGATTCTCAGAGTTGGAAGAGACCTCAGAGGTCAGCTAGCCACACCTCAACAAGAATCCAAGTAGTCACCCAGCCTCTGCTGGTAAACCACCCTCCCCCTACCTCACCCCACCCCTGAAGCAGTCACTTTAGTTGAGTTCAAATCCAGCCTCAGACACTTATTAGTTGTGTGACCCTGGGCAAGTCACTTAACTCCAATTGTCTTGCCAAAAAAAAAATTTAGATGAAAAGACTGAAGACTGGAAGGGTATTCTAAGGGGGGCAGGGTGGGAGTGGAGGGTGAAACCTGAGAGAAAAGGCAAGAATTCGCACATGGCATTCAGAATGGTTAGAGAACAAGGTGCATGTAATAATAACCGCTAGTTACATTATTAGGACTTTAAGGTTTACAAAGCACTTTCTTCACAGTAACCCTACGAGGCAGTTGTCACCAATGTCATTATTCTCACTTTGCAGATGAGTGCCAGAGGCTTCCAGTGCCTGGCCCAGAGTCACACAGCTGCTAAGTATCAGAGCCAGGATCCAAACCCAGCCATTCGGATTTTTACATCCCTTCCTGCTTCCTGTCTCGCTTATAAGGGAGAAGTGGGAGATGAACCTAATGATACTAAGAAGCTAGAACGGCATCCTATATGTAGTGAGGACACACTGAAAGATAGTCATGAGACAAAAAGTCCCTGAAGAGGATGCCTGCAGTGGTGAAAACTAGGGAGAAAATTGTACTTGAAAAAGAAAAAGAAAAAAGTTGTCAGCTTGGGATGGGACTAGAATGGGCCGAGTGGTGATTCAGAGACTTTCTAGCCAGCAGTAGAAATGCTTCTGTCAATGTTACCACCTCAGAGAGATGAGATGCAATAAGCAGCTTGATCAGCCCAAGGGCTTTGGAATTCGGGGCAATGCTCACTCTCGTGCTTATTACCCAATTATGGGCAGTCTTCCTCTCTCAGTTAAGGGATAAGGATAGAGGCTAAGCCTGCATTTTTAGTGGCAGAGGGAGCTCCCTGATAAATTACCTCTGCCAAATGCAAGTTAGTACCTTCTTTGTAACTTAGAGTCTTGGAGTTGCCTAGAGCCCTGACTTGTCCCAGGTCACAAAGTATGTGTCAGAGATAGGACTTGAATTTGGGTCTTCCTAGCCTCAAGTTCAGCTCTCTCTCCACTCTGCCATGTTGCTTCTCAATGGCCCTTTTCTTTGCTTTAGCCTTGCACCGCCTTCTCCACCCCTCACCTCCCATGCCACTATCAGATCAGTTCATCGAATTACTATGAAACCTCATTAAATTTCAGTATCAGCCCGTTACATATTTGCAAAGATTCAGAAATTGGATCTTTTTTCCTAAATATTTCGTTGAAATTTTTTAACCATTTCACTGTTCATAAACAAAATCTTTTCCTTTATTTCCAATTTGTTGCAAGTCAGAAAAATAAGAGACAGACACATCCGTACTAATGAGAACATAAATTTTTAAATTTGTAATTATGATCAAGACATTTTCTTTGACTTTAAAAATGTAAATGATACTTTTTTTGGTTTTATTTGTATATTTATATATTATTCATGAGTATGTGCAGGGAAAAAAAAAAAACAAACCAAGATGCTGATATATGTAGGCAAGAGGAGACAAAACAATAGCCTGGGGAACAAGAGATTTGGATTCCAATTCTAGTTATCTTCTAATTGTTAGACAAGTCACTTTACCCTGAGTTTTAGTTCTGGAATCTTCAAATTGGAAAAAGAACATGAGGTAATATAATCCAAACTCATACTCTATATAGGAATCCCCTCTATCACTAGCCAACTTTGCTTGGATATTTCTATTGACAGGGAACTCGTCCCCACACAATACAGACATCTCCAGTTTGAATACATCTAACTGCTGGAACAGCTTTGCTTCTTCTGAGTCTGCTTCTCCCTTTCTGTCACTTCTAAGTGTGAATTGGGATCCATTTTGTCCTCTGGAGCTGCACTGATTATCTCAGACCTTCTCAGAAGGTAGCCCTTCATACACCATCTTCTCTGAGGCTCCTTTTCCTCATCTTTAAATGGAAGGACTTAGATTAGGTAATCTGGAGAATTTAGAATCCATCTCTAAGTGTTTTGCAGTCTCATACTCCTTGCTCCTATTTGCTGGTCACCACTGTACTGCTCTGTGGGTGTTCTCTCCTTGGAAATTTTACTCCTGCTTACTTGAAGGAAATGAACTGTTTTTTCCACTGAGTCAATTTTTCCTGAGACCTTACAAAGTGAAAATAATATAAGCTGTCACGGAGACATGATATGGAAAAGTATTTGGGTAAGCAATATGAAGAAAAGCACAGAGCTATAAAGTTCTCATATGTGAGATGAGAAACCAAGTTTGGGGAAATTCAGCAGGTTTTTCTTAAGCACCTAATGTATGCCCAGCCCTGTGCTATTCACTATAGGAACTATAAGACATGGTTCCTGATCTTAGGAAGCTAATGGAAGGGAAGATAAGCACTTAGGTCCTCAGGTCTGACACTTCCTGGCTGTGACATTGAACAAATCATTTAGCATTGCTGGCCTACAGTCTCCAGATCTATAACTTAAGGAGATTCGACTAAATTAGGGGTTCTTAACCTGGGGCCCATGAACTTGGTTTTAGAAACTATTATGGTAACTCTGTTTCAATAGAATTGGTTTCTTATATGTTTTATGTATTTAAAAACATTAAGGGGCCCATGACACAGAAAACCTTAAGAACTTAAGACTAGATAATATCTAAGATACATATAAGATGTCTTATAAGAAGAGCCTATAAGAACACTACTAAGGATAGTTCATATTTGTGTAGCATAAATACTCTCCTCATAATACCCCTATGAGGTAGGAAGTGCTAGGATTATAATTCTTCTTTTACTGATGAAGAAACTGAGAGCCAGAAAGGGAAAAATGAGTTGCCTGTGATCATTAGAGCCCACTCTTGAACTCAGGCCTCTTAACTCCAGGTCCAGTGATTTACACTGTACCACACACAAGTGCTAAAATTATGAGGAAGAAGGGGAAAACTTAGAGTGATCTGGGATGGTTAGGGAAGCCTACATGGAGGAAGAGGGGCTTGAAATGGTTTGGAAAGCTAGGCAGGGCTTATTGGTCAGACCTCACCATGGCAGAGCATGCAGATGAGTATGGTAGTGAGAGGCAGGAGGGTAGAGTGGACAGAGCACTGGACTTTGGAGAAGGTAGCCAGGTTATAATGGAAGGAGGTTACAAATGGAGTTAGAGGAGTGAACATCAAATCCTGCCTCTGTCATTTACAATTTATTTGTGACCTTTGGCAACTTACTCTTTGGGCCTCAGTTTCCTAACTTGTAAAATGAAAATTTTGGAAAAAATGCCCTCCAATAAACCTTTTAGACCTAAATATAAAGATCCTGTGGAATCTCAGTTCAAACCTTGAATCATACACTTCCTACTTGTGTGGTTATGGGCAAGTTATTTAAATTCAGGGAGACTTAGTGTAAAATGGGGATAATAATATTTTTACCGCTTACCTTGTGGACAACTAGATGGCACAGTGGATAGAGTGCCTGACCTAGGGTCAGGAAGACTCATCTTCCTGAGTTCAAATCCAACCTCAGACACTTCCTAGCTGTGTGACCCTGGGCAAGTCACTTCACCCTGTTTGCCTCAATTTCCTCACCTGCGAAATGAGCTGAAGAAGGAAATCACAAACCACTCTGATATCTCTGCCAAGAAAACACCTAAAGGGGTCATGAAGAGTTGAACAAAACTAAAAATGACTGGACAACTGCTTAACTCACAAAAGCATTGTGGAAAATGTTTGACAAAATCTTAAAGTACTAGGTATTATTAGTCATGCTTGATCCCCTCAGTTGCTAATGCTGACCCTCCCTGAACTACCTCAGACTTACTCTGCACTTTTCTGTGTATGCCATATCTGTCAATGTTGCTTCCCCAACAGAATGGAAGTTCCTGGAGAGCAGGAAACAAGTTAAACAAGTTTAACTTGTCTTCTCAGGGCCTGACACCTAGTAAATGCTTATTGATGATTAGTATTGTGTTAGGTGTGAAAACAAACCTCAATTAAGGAAGATCTTGATTCTGCAGAATTTGGACTTTTTTCTGATGAACAATAGAGAGTCACTGCAGATTCTTAAGATTCTGTTTGGCCTACAGAAAACCTGATTTGGGGGAAATGTGGGATGGTGGGGAGACCAGCTAAACAGTCTGATGTAAAATGACATCAGAACCTCTAAGTTCACCTCAGTGCACGGAAGGCAGGATTTTAGTTGTGCCATGATTTTGAGTTGGGTAATAATAAAGGTTATGTATAATAACTTCATTGAAAACTAACCTTTCTAGCAGTTCCTCTAGTCTTTCGGTAGTTGGATAAGGCGAATGTTCTCCAGTCCGTAAAAGGTCGTGATTTATGGTAAGAAGGATAGGGAATAAAGCTACATTATAAGGGTAATAGATAATCAGACAGGTAATCCAAGGTGATAATTCCACTGAGTGGTTCTCTGGAGAACAGAGTATTTGCAGTTTGTCATCGGGGCCCTAAAATGGAATTTCCTTGTATTATGTTGTTGAGCATTGGTGTTTTAATAACCACAGCAGCACTTCACAACCCCCACCAATCCATAAGATTGAAATGTTTCCGTTTGAAATGTTGTCTGTTTACACCCCATATTTCCTCCAAGTCATATATTTCATTGTCATATTGACACTAATTCGACTCAGGATGTCACATCAATACTAATACCGTTCTTTATTTGGCATGCTGTTCCAGGGGATTTTTCAGAAACCAATTACATTGATCACACTGTAGAGAGAGGCATTGCGCAGCCAGAGAGAGTGGCTACCCATGTCTCCCAGCTCAGCCAGGTAATTCAAGTTATAGACCTGGCTGAAAAGAAACAAGACTACCTTTGTAACCTGGGCAAGTCACTTCAATTTCTTAATCCTCAATTTCTTCATTAGTAAAAGGAGGAGTGTGGATTAGATGAATTCTAAGGTTCTATCCTGGTATGATTTTCTATGATTTTATCATTTCAAGCCAGATCTAAAGGAAATTAGGCTTCAGATCTGAAAAAAGAATAGAATAAGACCTAGAGCTGCAAGGCTCTTCAGGGAGATTATCTAGTCTATCTTGTTTTATAGAAGAAGAAGCTGAGATATAGAAGTAGTCAATAGCAGAGCACAATTTGAATCCATATCCTTTCTTTCTTTCTTTCTTTCTTTCTTTCTTTCTTTCTTTCTTTCTTTCTTTCTTTCTTTTTTTAGCTTTTTGGAGGCAATTGGGGTTAAGTGATTTGCCCAAAGTCACACAGCTAGTAAATGTGTCAAGTGTCTGAAGTCGAATTTGAACTCAGGTCCTCCTGACTCCAGGGCTGGTGCTCTATGCACTGTGCCACCTATCCACCCTGAATACATATCCTTTTGATCCAAATTCATTACTCTGTGCCATCGTTCACAAACCAGTTTCACTGTTCCCTCAATGTTAAGCTTGGTCACAAATCAATGTGCTGGGGAACATGCTAAAACATCTTTGCTGTGTTTTATTAACTCGTTCTATTAGCAGAAGGGAGTGCTATAAGATAGAGTGATTATCCACAATACAGGCACTGGGATACTAAATGTGGTGTTAAGCTCAATTCAAATAGTGTGAGTTACAGATTTTTCAGACCAGGTCCCCAGACTGAGTCTGCAGTATGTGTCTCGGAAAATACTTAGCAGGGGGAGAGTAAGTTGATCAGTAGAAAGAAATTGCTGTAATTGGCTAGCCAGCGTGATATCAGACAAGGCAGTTTCCTCATTGGTGAAATGACAGAGTTTAGAGTAGAAGATTTCTAAGGTTCCTTCCTCACTTGTGGCAATCGTGGCTTCCTCTTGAGATAACCTTCCATTTACTCTGTGGATAACATGTATATACAGTTATTTGTTTCTCAGTTAGAATGTGAACTCCTTGAGGGCAGGGGCAGACTTTTGCTTTTTTATCTCCAACACTTATCACAGCTCCTAGAAAGCAGAAAGCAGCATTTGTTGAATGGCTGAACCTATATATCTGTGATTAACCAAAGCCCAACTAATAAGGATGCTCAATTGACTAGCGTTTTGTTGTCACCATCTTTTTGGGGGAAAAGAAAATGTCAAGAAAGTAAGTTGGTATCATATATTTAAAAGCGACTCAGGTGCCAGCCTGGAAGAATGCCTACAAACACTACCTGCATTGGTTCCCAGAAGGTTAGCTAAAGGGATATCCTGGCTCCATATCCTGAACCTTTCTTGTGGTCATTCTATATTTATATTTTTGTTGTTCAATTATTTCAGTGCTGTCTGAGTCTTCAAGACCACATTGGGGGTTTGCTTGGCAAAAATACTGGAGTGGTTCAATATTTCCTTCTCTGGCTCATTTTACAGGTGGAGAAACTGAGGCAAATAAGGTTAAGTGATTTGCCCAGACCCTGGGCAAGTATATGTATACTTGGCAAACCACTCCAGTATCTTTGCAAAGCTGTACGCAGGATAAACAGGAAACAATTACAAGACCCTGCTATATAGAATGTAAATATGACCGAGACTTATTATACTGAGGAAGTTAAATCATGAGAACCATCTTCAAATAAAAAAGGACAATGTCCGAATCATAGACTGGAAAGGTCTCACTGATTGTGTACTATAGTGGCTTACCTCCAGACGGATCATATTACAGATCATCCCAGCTGGAGGGATGTCTCCCTCCCCTTGGCAGCCAGTATCAAGGCCTCCTGCTAAGTGATTCCTTTTGAGGAGTTTCCTCAAAAGCCCAGTTTCCTCTGGTTTTGTTGTCTGTGAAAAAGGGCTCAGGAACTGAGTCCCTGATATGCTTGAGCTTCACTTATAACGACCTCTCCCTGCCTCTCTGCCCATTTTGCCCACCTGCAAGGACCTCGTCTTCCTCTGAACTCCTACAGCACAGAATATGGCATGTTGTTCATCCACTTTTCATGTATATTCATCCTGCCTCATCAACTAGAGTATGTGCTCCCCATGGGCAGGAACAAGGGCTTATTCTTCTTTGTATACCTTACGCTGCCAAGTTGGGGCCCTCTTTGTACATAGGATATTCAGGGAGTATTTATGGATTGATTGAGGTCAGGAACCAACTTCCCAATTTGTTCTCTACACACTTAACAATGCTGTGATTAAGAGAGCACAAGCTTGGAGTCCAGAGGCCTGGGTTAGAATTCTGGCTCCATCAAACCCTGACCCTGTTTCCGTAGACTCTTTTCCCCAGTTAAAGGAACATGAGTCTGGAACAAGTCACAATCTCTCTCAGCCTCAGTTCTATCAACTGTAAAATAAAAATATACTACTTATCTCACAGGGTTTTTGTGAGAAAAGTACTTGATAAAGCTTAAAGAGTATATCAGTATAAGCCAAAGATCCATAATTGAACTGGGATGTTAGAAAAATTCACATTATTCAATATGTTCAGGGAGTCCAATAGCTTCCACCCCAGGACCAAGTAGAGAAAAGGGACTGTGAGGTTGCGCCAATAAAACCCAGGCTGCTGTTGGGTATTGGAAATGGTTTCCCTCCACAAATTAATAAGGACCAATGGCTGAACCAGCCCTGGGGACATAAATCATGAGAGAAGCAGCGAGAAATGAGTACAAGGCTTTTCTTTCTATTTAGTAATTTATCAAGGGAAGTGGCACATTAATAAACATATTTCCCTTGAGGTGTGGGAGTAACAGAGATAAATATCACTGTCAGATCTGGCCTGTTTCCCCCAGTTAAAGGAGCACGAGACTGTGGGAATCCAAACACAAGGAAGAAAATCTGAAATAGTTTTTTTATTTCAAAATGTGCTTATTTCCTTATTGTGCCTAGCCATGGAGTGGGAGAATGGCACGTCAGTCTTTCTTCTTTTCTGTATTTATCTCTCAGCAAATTGGTAATTAAAGATCAATAGAAGTTATCAAGGGTTTTTTTTTTCTCATAACACTTTAGAAATTGCTCGATGACTATAGGTTATCTTGTACTCCTATTTGCTGAATGAATGGATGAATGAACCAGTAAACAGTCTGCTCTCCAACCACCTATCTGCCCAGTCTTATCTCCTATTGCTCCCATACCTGAATTCTCCACTCTAGCCAAGGCTGTATATTTATAATGCCCTGAACATACCATACATCCCTCCACCTGCTTTGTGCTTTTTCCGCTACTCTGTGCGTGTACAGCATCTCAAAGACTGACCTCCCTGCTGCCCTCTTCTAGTCCATCTGGTAGTCAGGCACTCAGCAAGCATTTATTAAGTGTTTACTACACTGTGTTAAGATTTAGTAATATAAGGAAAAGCAAAACACCGTCCCTGCTCTCAAGGAGTTCAGATTCTAATGGAGGAGATAACCTGCAAACAACTCTACATATGTGCGTGTGTGTGTGTGTGTGTGTATACACACATATGTGTATAGTATATATATAGTATGTGTGTGTGTGTGTGTGTGTGTGTGTGTGTGTGTGTGTGTGTGTGTAGAGTATGTTGAGGGGAGGAAAGTATAAAAAGACTATAAAGATAGAAAGGAGCTGGGTTGTAAAGGGCTTTGAAAGCAAAACAGAAGATTTCCTTTTTTTATTAATTTTTTTTCTCTATCAACAAAATTCTTCTCCCCCCCCCCCCCCACATTCCCTCACCCAATTAGGAAAGAAAAACAAAACTTCTGTTACAAACTTGTATAGCCCAGCAAAACAAATTCTCACACTGGCCATATCCAAAAATATTTATGTCAATCTGCGCTCTTAGTCTATCACATCTCTAGCTGGACATGGGTTGCATATCTTGTCATGATACCTCTGGAATCATGATTTATCATTGTGTTGATCAGAGTTCCCAAGTCTTTCAAAGTTTACTTGTCTTTATAATAGTGTTGTTATAGTTCTTCTGGTTCTCTGCATCAGTACTACAAGTCTCTGCATCAGTTCATACAAGTCTTCTTAGGTTTCTCTGAAATCATTTTCCCTTCATCATTTCTTACAACACCAAAGTATTTCGTTACACTTACCTACTCTAACTTACTGAGCCCTTCCCCAGTTGATGGATAAACCCTTAGATTCCTATTTTTTTGGCGTGACAGGAAGAGCTACCATAAATATTTTCATGCATCCTTAGAGTTTTGCCTTGTTTAGAATTAATTCCTCCTTTAATCTACCCTCTCTTTCTTTCTTTCTTTTTTTAACCATTTCCCTCCTGTTTCCAAGTTGAATGAAATGTATTTCTGTACCTAACTGTGTGTATGTATGTGTTCTTCCCTCCCTTGACTAGTTCAGATGAGAGTGAGGTTCAAATGTCATACGTTCCCCTCATTCCTTCCTCCTTGTTTGTATAGACTTCCACTTGTGCACCCCCAATTATGTGAGATGATTTTCCCAATTCTTCCTCTCCCTTCCCCCTAGTGCAGGGGTGGGGGACCTGCAACCTCAAGGCCCTCTATGTCCTCAAGTGTGGCCCTTTGACTGGATCCAAACTTCACAGAATAAATCTCCTTAATAAAATTCAGTCAAAGGGCTGCTCTTGAGGACCTAGAGGACCACATGCGGCCTCGAGGCCACAGATTCCCCACCCCAGCCCTAGTGTATTCCTTTTCCTCTCCCTGTCTATTCCTCTTTTATGATCATCATACATAATAGAACTACTCCCAGGGCCTCAAATCAGGATTTTCTGTTTGATCCTGGTGGTGATAGAGAACTGCTATAGTTTGTTGAGTAAGAGAGTGACAAGGTCAGACTTACACCTCGGGAAGATCACTCTGGCAGCTGAATGGAAGATGGACTGGAATAGGGAGAGACTTGAAGCAAGAAGACCAAACAGAAGGCTATGGCAATAGTCCAGGCATGTGGTAATGAGGACCTGCACCAAGGCTGAATGAATGGGTAAAAGATATGGGGGGAAACTAGGTGGCACAATGGATAGAGTGTTGGCCCTCGATTCAGGGGGACCTGAGTTCAAATGTGGCCTCAGACATTTATTGACTGTGTGTCCCTGGGCAAGTCACTTAACCCTGAATGCCTCAAAAAAAAAAAAGATATAAGATAAAAAAGAGTGTCCTTGGAGTCTAAAGATAAGATCTCAACCCCCAACTTTTCTGCTTTGTAACTGTTACTGTAGGCATAGCATCAAAACTTTCCCAAAATGAGTTTGCTCACACTTTAAAAATGAGGACCATAACACCAGACTACCAGCCTTTCAGAGTTCATTTTGTTACCTGTTAAATGATGTATAAATGTGAGTTGTCAAATCTGAATGCAAGTGAAGCTGAAGCCCAGCCCTCTCCACAAAGCCCTCACTGTCTCCACAAGCCAGAATTGAGTTCTTAACCCTCTGAAGGCCTGCAGTGCTTGTTGTTCAAGGACCATAGGTTCTTTGGTTCAGAGTGAGAAAGAATCTTAGGGAACATCTAGCCCAACCCCCTCCTTTCACAGGTGAAGAAAATCAGGCCCAGGGAATAGGTATTAAGTAGCTGAGCTAGGCTTGGAACCACACCTTCTGACCCCAAATCCTGTGCTCTGCACTCTGTAACATCCACCAGGCTCTTACCATTCACTGTCTTGGATTGGCAAATACTCTTTTATATGTGCAAGTTTTGACTGTTCACATAGCAATCTTCTCCAGGGCAAGGACCATGTTCAGTATTTTTTCTCTATCTCCTAATGCTTCCAGTCAGATGCCTGCCAAAAACACTTTTTATAGTTGATTGTCAATTAACAGATTATGCACCTTCACAAAATCTTGCTGTATGGTTATGCACTTCTGACTGGCATGTGAACTACTAAGTGGTCCATCCGAGTCCCATCAATTCAGGCAAGGCAATTGGGGTTAAGTGACTTGCCCAAGGTCACACAACTAGTTAAGTGTCAAGTGTCTGAGGATGGATTTGAACTCAGGTCCTCCTGACTCCAGGGCTGATGCTGTATTCACTGCACCACCTAGTTGCCCCTTAGCTTCTTCATCTGTGAGATGAGGTGTTTAAGAGTACACAATCTTTAAGGCACCTTTCAGATATGAATCCTTTGCTGCTTCTTCACAGGCTCTTCATTTCTAAGTTCTTATGGGATTCTAATCTCATGCCCAACACGGTGTTCAGTGCTTTGGAAAAGAGGAAAAAGATAAATAAAAAAATAGTGCCCCCCCTTGAGGACCTTAGAGTCCAAGAGGAGAAATAAGACAGTCATGCTAAAATCTCAAACCAGAATGTTTCGAGTTTCCATAGCAGCAGAATATAAAGCCTTGGCCTACTTTTGCATTGGCAGCTCCATTGTGTAGCACATAGTAGACCCTTAACAAATATTGGATTCATTCATTCGTAGCCTGGTTAACTGATTATTTTGGTTAATTGATCATTCATTTCTTTCTGAAAATCTTTCCAAGATGTATTGACATCCTTTTCCTGCCCTATTCTTTATGGACTAGTGACCTGAATGCTCCTTTTAAGCTGCAAGGTGGTATCGCGGAGAGAGCACTAAACTTAGAGACGGGAAGATCTGGCGCTCAGTTCTTCCTCTGACTCTTCTTAGCTGTGCGGCCATGACAAACCTCAGTTGCCCCATCTGTAAAATGGGAAAAACAATAACACCTAACCCCACAGAGCTGTTGTGAGGATTCAAGGAGAAAATGCATAGAAAGTGGTTTTTAAATCTTAAAGAGTTACATATGGGGGTAGCTAGGTGACGCAGTGAATAAAGCACCGGACCTGGAGTCAGGAGGACCTGAGTTCAAATCCAGCCTCAGACACTAAACACTAGCTGTGTGACCTTGGGCAAGTCATTTAACCCCAATTGCCCTGCCTTTCCTCCCCCCCAAAAAAGTTACATAAATGTAAGCTACTGTTATTTGATGCTTCAGAATATTGTGAAGCCTCAGTTATGACCATCATTGTAAACATCACTTCTTATTGTCTGAGACAAGTAGCAGAAAGGAGAGGGAAATGAATGTGTAGAGACTTTAAGATACAGGATCATAGATTTAAAGCCAGAAGGGATATCAGACATCATTTATAAATACAAAAGTCAAGACAAAAAAAGGTTAAGTGGTTTTTCCAAAATCCTGTAGGCAGGAATTTAGAGGCAGAATTTGAATTCAGATCTTCTGACTCCAATTGCAGTGCTCCTTTCACCACTCCATTGCCCCCTATGTATTTAAGGTTGATTTTTTTTTTTAATCCCTAGCACTAATTTGTTTTCTTGAAATTTAATTCCCCCAAAACAGGGGAAAGGGAAAGGAGATAAGGAGCAACGAATAGTTCTGGTTATTAAGTTTTAATTAATCAAGGCCTTCCTGAGCATGAAAAAACAAGGAAACTGAAGTGAGAATCAGAAAACCTGGGCTCTGATTCTGGTCCTTTGCTAGTTTACCTCAGCAAATTCACTTCATCTTTCCATAGCTTAGTTTCCTCATCTCAGAAATGAGAGGGGCTGGACAACACCATTTCCAAGATCCACTACAGCAGGAAGATTACGGTAGCTTCCTTTCCACACAACCTGAAAGGAACTCCTTCACTTCTGTTTCTCTCTCATAGCTGGAGATGACCATGTTGAGTCACTCTTGGTAGGCTCTGAGTCAAAGGAAGCACCTCATGCAAAGACCAAATGTTTGTAGAGGAGTCAGCAGACTCTGTTTTTCTCCTTATTCCTATTTACCTGACCGTCGAGACCTCTGACCAACCCATTCATTTACATGAAGAAGCCTCACCTGGGCAAGCGTCTCATTGTGGATGCTGACTTTTGTATATTCTGTGGTGACTTTGTATTTCTCTGTGGGTCCAGTGAGTTGGATAGTTCAGTCATAAGTCAGGAACCTGACGTAGCTCTTAATTTTGGAGGACCAACTTCAGTAATGTGTGCATGAAACAGTGCTGGGTCCAGGGTCTACGTGAAAGAAAAAGAGCAGTTAGCATGATGAGAGCCCTCTTTCCTTTCTTTGTTTAATTCACCTTGGTACAGCAAACATGCAATAAATGACACCTGAGCTCACTTCTCAACTCCACGTTTCCAAACCGTTGCCAGTTCTTGTCATTTCTCCCTTCACAACATCTGTCCTCTGTGTTTCCTTCTCTCTTCTAATGCTGCCACCACCCTTCTGCACACCCTCATCTCTTCCTGCAATATATCCATAGCTGGCAGATGGGTCACCTTGCCCTCAAGGCTCTCCCCTCTCTAATCCATCTTCCACTCGGCTGCCAAAATGATTTTCCTAAAGTATGTCTGACCATGTCAATGGTTACTCAATAAACTCTACTGGCTCCCTATCACCTCCGGGATCAACTCTAAAATCCTCTCTTGGGCATTTAAGACTCTTCATAACTGGGCCCCTTCCTCCCTTTCCAGTCTTATACTTTACTACCTTTCACAAGCTCCACAATCCTGAGACAACCTTCTTGCTCTTTCTCACCCCACCTCTGGGCCTTTTCACTGGCTGTCCCCCGTACCTAGAATGTTCTCCCTCATTACCTCTGCCCCCTGGCTTCCCTAGCTCCCTTCAAGACTCAGCCTTCTTTCTGAGAACAGCTTCCATCCACATTGTGTACACCTTATACATCTAACTGTCTGCGTGTTTTCTCCCCATCTAGAATGTGACATCTGTGAGGGCAAAGGCAGTGTTTTTGCCTTTCTTTGTATCCCTAGTACTTAGCACAGTGCCTGGCACCCAGTAAGCACTTAATAAAGTGTTGCATGACTAAGTACCTCCTGTGTACAAGGCTCTGTGATTAGTATTTGTAACTGTTTTATGTTGTCATTCAACAATAAGGCATAGTTCAAGAAGCACTAGGTTTAAGATTTCAGAAGGTCTGGCCTTGATTCCTGGCTCTGCCACTTACTAATTATGTGTCATTATTGCCCATTATTGGGCAAATAAAATCTCTCTGAGCCTCATTGTCCTCCTCTGTGAAATGAGGAGGCTAGACTTGATGATCTCTAAATCTTTCTCTAGTTCTTGGCCTGTAATCCTAGGAAAGCAATGTGGCCAAATGGATAAAACATGGGGTTAAGTGTCTGGGAGAGCAAGGTTTGAGTTTTGCCCACCTTGGACACTAACTAGCTGTGAGATCCTGAATAAGTCAGTTAACCACCTCTGATCTTCAGTTGTAAAATGCGAATGATAACAGTAGCTATCAGAGGGTTATAAGAAGGTTTAATTAATGAGAACATATATGTAAAAAGTACTGTTATAGGTTCACTGAAAGATATAGAAAAGAAGGAAAATAGGTATCATTTTTATAATGCTTTCAGGTTTGCAAATATGATCTCATTTGATTATCCCCACAACCCTGAGAGGGAGATGCTATCATTAGTCTCTATTTTACAAATGAAACTGGGACAAACAGATTAAGTGACTTGTCCCGGCTTACACAGCTAGATCAGTGTCTGATGTCATATTAGAACTCAGATCTTCCTGACCCAGACCCAGTGCTCTATCTGCTGAACCCTATAATTGCTTCATAAACAGTTCATTGGCTCCACGAGTTTACAGGGTACTTGGGAAGGCAAGACAGTGGAAGGGCTGAGTAATAGTCCCAGAAATGAAAGTAGTAATGTGTTAGTACCCAGAGAATAGTAGAGGTAACAAAGTATTGTAAGTGTTGAAAGGAGGGAGGAATGAGTGTGAACTGGGTTAGTCAGAGAAGATCTCCCTGAAGAATTACAGGGCTTGATCAGGGCTTGGAGGGATGTGGGGGATTTCATTGGGTAAAGAGGAAGGAGGTTTGTTACTCTGGAGGGTGTGTGTGTGTGTGTGAGATACACACACACGGGTGCTCGCATACTTGGAGGGGTTTTATCAGTATCAATAGTGCAGAGATGGGAAGAGAAAGTAAGGATCTTATTCTTATGGGAATAGAGTATGTATTCAGAGATTCAATGGGGTATACAGTTAGTAGGAGGCAGAGACTTTTCCTGAGAACATGAGAATCCTGGGAAAGACAGAAAGAGATGAAAAGTAGACAGGAAACTGTGGGGAAGAAGGTAAAGGCATAAATGTGAGAGGTTAGGGATGGAGAAAGGGAGGAGGGGAAAAGAACAAAAAAAATCCAGTGGGCCAGATGGAACTTTGGGGAGGTCAGGATTATTCTTAAAAATTATTTCAAGGCCCCTTAGTTACCCAAATAAGAGTAGTGGGAATGGGACCTAGCCCTCACAAAGGGAAGGAGATGTTAAAAGGGCTATAGCAATAACATGATGGGAGTCACAGCAGAGCCAGGGGATGGTATGAACAAAACCAGGCAGGGTCGGCAGCTTCTTTGGACTGTGTAACTGTTGTTAATAAGCCACAGACTGCAGCTGGTGAGAGATGAGAGCTTGAACTCTGAGCTGTCAGATTGTGTGTGTGTGTGTGTGTGTGTGTGTGTGTGTGTGTGTGTGTGTGTTTAAATATACTTTTACTTCCAAGTTCCCAGTGTCTCATCATTCTCATGAATTGACTACTCAGCACAGTGCAAGTACTTCCTTCCCTTTCTATTCCTCCCACACAGGCTCATGCAAGCCTCCTGCAAGTCCCAAATGCGCCCCGTATAAGCTGGCTTCCTTTCCCAACCTCTCATTCATAATCAATGGAAAGGCCTTTTGTTGTTCTTCTAAGTTCTCTCTGCATCACTAAAAGGACCGACAGTTTAGAGGCTAAAAAACCC
Source organism: Pseudochirops corinnae (assembly GCA_028646515.1). Taxonomy (NCBI): domain Eukaryota; kingdom Metazoa; phylum Chordata; class Mammalia; order Diprotodontia; family Pseudocheiridae; genus Pseudochirops; species Pseudochirops corinnae. The sequence continues at coordinate 29,469 of JAQQSV010000165.1, forward strand.
AACCATTCACCCAATCTGCAGGCCAAGAGCAACGGGAGGCCAGCCAAGGCTCTTGGTTAGCGGGTGCTTTTAACAATGGAACCCATGCTAAGAGCCATGTGACATCTGCTGCCCCTGGGTGCCCTGCATCTCCACTTTTATTTCTGGAGGTGGGAGCAACAGGCTAAGGAAAAGCCCTCTCTCCACAGGGTAATCCTAGACTGACTGATTCAAGTGGCCAGAACATTCCTTCACTAAGAAATGATTTAAGTGCCCTGTTGGGAGCAAAGCACTCTGCTACGTGCCCAGGGGGCATTACAAAGATCATTGGAATATACCTATCTTCATAGAGCTTATTATCTAGCACTGGGGCCCAGAACACGGCCAGAAGCTTTGTGTGGTGGGGAAAAGGGCTAAGTTTTAAATCTTAAAATCTAGATATGAGTATCAGTTGGGATACTTATTTCCTGCAGAACCTTGTATAAAACATTTGCCTCTCTGGGCTTAAATTTCTTTATCTGTAAAATGAGGGGTTCTAACAGGATGCTTTCAAAGATTCCTACTTGCTTTAGTTCCTATGAGCCTATGTTTACCCTATAAACATATTATAATTAACTATATACAATCATAAGGCCCCCCCCTCCATGAGACATAATAAGAGCAAAAGTCAAATTGAGTCAATGAGTATTTATTAGGCACCTACTGTATACTGAGTGCTGTACAAAGCACCAGTACACAAAGAAAAGGCAAAAAAAGAACCCCTGTTCTCAAGGAGCTCACATTCTAAAGGGAGAGACAACACATGAACAGCTATGTAAAAATATGTGCAGGATAAATTTGGGGGTAGTATCAGAGGGAAAGTGTTAAGGGGCACTAGGAAAAGCTTCTGATCTAAATGGGATTTTAGCTGGATCTAGAAGGAAGCCAGGAGGCAGAGGTGGAGAGAGCATTCCAGGCATGGGTGACAGCCAGCCAAGGAGAAGAACAAAGTGTAGGGTTCTGGCTGTTTAAGGGGTTTATGTTTCTGGAGTAACTGTAACCTCGTAAGGTCATTATGAGTAAAGAGCCTATTTAGAAACCAAATTTTATTAGTTCATTTAAGGGTAATTAGGCTCTGGGAAGTTGATTCACGCTAACCATATTCAATTTATAAACCAGAATGCCAGTTTATTAATTAACTAGGGAAAAAATGGTGCTGCTTCTGTGGGTAATGGAATACTTGAGTCAGCCTGCCATCTCCCAGAGGCAGTCATACAGTGGAATAAGAGGGCCTGGGTTCAGATCCTGCCTCTGACACTTATTACTGATGTGACCCTTGGGTAAGTCATGTAAATTGTCTGGACCTCTATTTCCTCTTCTTAAATAAGAAGGGAGTTAGACTTGATGCTCTCCAAGGGTCCTTTGACTTCTGTATCTGTAAGCTTCTTATATAAAGAGAGAAGCCTGCCTTGGCAAGCTAAATGAAGATCAGAAGGTGACTTGGGGGCCATGAAGTGGTAACAGTCATGACAATGTTAGAGGTGCTGGAACAAGGAGAGGTGAATAATGTAAGGACCATGATAATCAAACTTAGGTCGTGGCTTGGTAAGCCTGTCTTTTGCTCTGTAAAGACAGACTTGCTAAGCAGATCTCTGTATTTGGCAGTGGGGCTCTATGGCATATATTTTCTCTTAGGAACAGTGATGGATTAATCCTAACAAATTCTTACTAATTGTATCCCCTTTTTCTGATTCCATGCAAACTCCAAACTCTTATGTTTATATTACTATCATACAAAACCCAGGTCCCTGTCTCAAAAAAAACCTTTCCTCTATATGTAACAGTTCCCAGGGTTATTGTTTTACCCTGGTCATGGTTGAGGTTGACCATTTCCTGGTGAACCTATAGCAGAGCACTTCATTTCTGCTGAGGAGCTGATTTCTCCAAGTAGCCAAGTCACTTGGGGGCCGAAGTCCTGTGGCCATCTAAAGTCTATCCATTGTGTGGGAATTCTTGTTATCATCTGTCTAGAAGCAGCTAGCTGGTACAGAGGGCTAGGACTATAATTAGGAAGACTGGAGCTCAAGCACTGTCTGTGTGACCCTGGGAAGATTCTTTGCTTCTGTTCACCTCAGTTTCCTCAACTGTAAAATGGAGGTGATAACAGCACCTGCCTCTTAGAATTTTTGTGAAGATCAGACAAGATAATATTCCTAAAATCCTTAGCTAGTACAGTCAGTATCCATCTGCTCCCCCTCCCCCCAATTCTGTGATAGTGACACTACACTGCGTTACATTGTCCTTGTTCGGTTTCTGAAGATTTTTACTGTGCTTTTCTTCTTCTCCCACCCCCACTCCTTATCCCCTCTAAGGTCTAGATGTCAAGAATCTCACTGAGACCTCAGTCAGTCCGCCAAATTGGTAACAGTCATGACAATGTTACAAGATAAAGAACTGGACATAGGGATAGACCTCTCCTCCCATCTGACTCCATGCTACACTATTGTCCCCAAGTCATCTTACCCCACCCCTTAGTGTTACATTTTAGTCTTACATTCATTTTATGTTACATTTTATGTTACATTTTAGTTTTTTCATTCATTTTATGTTACATTTTAGTCTTACATTCCATTTCTAAATTTGGAATTCTTGTTCTTGATTTCTTCTGTGGTTATCGCCATCTTGAATCCACATGTTCCTTCTTCCAGCACCTCTATCTCCTAGTCACCCTACTCCTAATTCCACCTACTGGCTACCTGCTTGCCAATGCTTCCATCAGCCTACTGGCTCTCTGTTATCTGATTTCCTTCCATGCGAATTGTTTTGGGGTCTGTAGCTTCATGTACTAGGAAACTTCGATTTCACTGGCAAGCTGATTCCTTCCCTTTTTATCACATCCTGCATTTCCTGGAATAGGCTGCTAGCTTCACCCAGGCTCTTATAAGGTAAAATCAAACGTTTACAGCACCAGTGGCTATTAAGATATCATGTTCGCCTCTGTCTGGGTGAAATCCATAGGAGGCAAAAACCTCAGTTAAATAAGTCCATAATAAATAAAACGTTAGACCCAGAAGAGACTAACCCCTTTATTTTATATATGAGATAAATTAACTTGCCAATAGAAACTCATAGAACTGGGAAAGGAACCAAGGTCACCTGATTCCTATTTTCAGGAGTCTTTTTACTAAACCATGTTGTTTCTGCTTTTCCAAAATAGCATCAATAAAATCATGATTAAATTCCCAGTGTTACTACATGGAAAAGGTATTCAAATTATTGAGAATGTTCCAAAGTACTTAATACTATGACAGAGTCTTTGCCCATTAGGGCTTTTTACACATAAGAGAATATTTTTAAAAGCAGTTAGACTGGAAAACATAAAGCAATTGGCAAGCACAATTTATCAGTTGACAAGCATTTAGTGAGTATCAATAATGTGTATGCTGGGTGTTGTAGTGGGCCAGAAAGGTCAGCATTACTTAGGGACCTTACCCTCTACAACAGTGGTTCTCATCCTTCCTAATGCCACGACCCTTTAATACTTGGATGTGGGCATATCTGCATGTGGGTGGACCCACCTGGAGATGGATAGAGGAGCAGTGTCTCAGTTCCTAAGACCACTGGAAATATGTGTTTTTTGATGGTCTTAAGCAACCCCTGTGACCCCTGTGAAAGGGTCATTTGACTCCCAAAGGGGTCACGACCCCGAGGTTGAGAACCACTGCTCTAGAAGTTTTCATGATGGATGATGATGATGATAGCACTCATTTAGTACTTTAAGATTGGAAAAGTGATTTACAAATATTATTTCATTTTATCCTCCCAAGCCTGGGGAGTAGATGTTCTTGTCATCCTTATTTCACAGATGAAAATGTTGAAGCAGCAGAAGTTAAATGATTTTGCCCAAAGTTATTCAACTAGTAAGTGTCTGAGATTGGATTTGAACTCAGATCTTCCTGATTCCAGACCTAGCACTGTAACCACTAGCTGGGAAAATTCTAATGGGAAAAAAATTGAAACATTTCACTTTGCTTATTTTAATGCTCTGTGCTTTCTGCCCTTATTAACTAGAGCAGCCATCAGAAGGAATTGTGGTATAAAGGGAAATGTACTTGATGGAGACTCAGGAGACTCAGATTCTAGTCCACACTTTTCTACTACCTTGATATGTGGCCTTGGAGAAGTCACTTGATCTTTCTAGTCAGTCAGTCAGTCACTCAGTCCCTACTTGGTATCAGGCACCCTGTTAAACCCTGGGGCTACAAAAAGAGGCAAAGATAATCCCTTCCCACAACCTAATGGGAGAGACAACATTCAAAAAAAACAATACAAAGCAAGCTATAGAAAAAAAAGAAAAAAGAAAATGAACAGAATAAAGGCACCAGAATTAAGAGGGATTGGGAAAGTTTTCTGGAAGAAGATGACATTTTAGTTGGGACCTAAAGGAGGCCTAGGTCTCAATTTTTTCACCTGCAAAATGGGAAGATCAGAGGAGGAACTTGGACTAAATGATTACCCGGTCTCTTCCAGCTCTATGAATCTGTGACTTAAAAAAACAACCTGTGGCTTATAAAAGTGAGCTTTTCAGTTGGAAGCATAAGCATCATTAATACGTTGTACAAATTTCCTGTCATTGGATATTAGCCATGTATTTTACATACGTATATATGGTGTTGTGCTCAGATAGTGCCCCTCATTTGCTAAAATGAAAAGGAAAGATAGCCTAGAACAGTTTTGGATTCTCAAGAAACAGTGATGATTTAGAGGAAACACAAAGGATGCTGCTGGCTTCCAAGGGCCAGAGATGAATATAGACAGGCTTGAGCTTAGAGTAATGGAAAGACCTCAGCTTTGGCAGGCCATGTACTTGGATTTAAACCCTTGCTCCACTATTTAACATCTCTGTGACTATAAGCAAGTGGTTTAAACTCTGAGGCTCCTATGCATAATTGTACCTACCTCTGAGGGCTACTGTGAGAAAGAAAAGCATTTTGTAAACCTTAAACACCATGGAAATAGAAGCTGTTATTATACTGTATGTTATAAAAAATTAGTAAGTTTCGGGCTCATACGTGATCCAGCACACCTTCGGATGAGTGAAACAGTGCCTACGGCACTGTACCTACAGTCAGGAGGACTCAGGTTCAAATCCAGCCTTAGATACTTAAGAACTGTGTGACCCTAGGCAAGTCATTTAATCCTGTTTGCCTCAGTTTCCTCATCTGTAAAATGGGGATAATCATAGCACCTGTCTCTCCCAGGATTGTTCTAAGTCTCAAATGAGATGTTATTCATAAAATGCTTTGCCAACCTTCAAGCACAAAATAAATGCTAGCTATAATTATGTACTCTCTTAGTAGTGTCTGTGGTGCTTGGCAGGGATTGAGTCTTATGCCTTCTTGTGTAAGGTTAGCTCTGTAAGGTCAGGGACAGCTTTATTTTTGTCCTCATATACCCTGCACTGAACACAGTGCCTGGCATGTAACAAGCACTTAATGTTTGTTGAATTTAGCTTAATTCACTGGGAGGTTTGTTTTAAAGGTTCTTCTTTCATCCCTACAAACAGCATTTCAAACTAACTAGTTCTGCCTTTGCTCTTTCTTCTGCAGTGTCCAGATTTTCCAGTCCCCGGGTGACCCCAAGGTTAAGTCGCAAGCGGGCCCTGTCCATCTCCCCGCTCTCAGATGCCAGCATTGATCTGCAGACAATGATTAGGACCTCTCCAAACTCTCTGGTGGCTTATATTAACAACTCCCGAAGCAGTTCGGCTGCTAGTGGTTCCTACGGGCATCTGTCTGCAGGGGCAATCAGGTAAAAGAGAAGAGAGTGGCACATGTTTGATCTTTGGTTAAAGGATTGACTACAAGGCCCTCGAGCTTGGGAATCTCCCTTGTCAGAGGAGCAAGTTCTCAGGGGCCAGTCTCCTTCAGTAACACTAACTGCTATACCTCAGAGATCAGAAGCTTTGGTCTGGGGGAATTTGGCGGGAGTGGTATTTAATTGGTCCTTTGAACTGTGGGAGATGGGCAGCAAATGCTTTTATGGATCAACATAAAACTAATTTTTCCCATTAATGCTATGTGTTTCTTAAAGACTAACGATAAAGAGTCCAAGTAGCCTTCTGTGGGATTCATCCTCAGTTCTGAGGGGTGGGGATAGGGGGGAGGGCAATCTACCTTTGAAGCTATACCCCTCCCTTCTGCTGTGAATGGAGAAATTGGCCAGGTCTATGACAAGAGGTACAGTCGTGAAATCAGGGACACACCCCAGGTGGGTGTTTTAATTTCCACTGAATATTTACTGAGTCATTAGACTGCTAGGCTGTCTGTTGGACCATAACCATAGCATTTACACTAAGGAATTCTCTATCTCAATAACAAATATCCCATTGTATTCTATAGCAAACTACCTGTCCAAATCCTGTTGACAAGATCGTATTAAGAACCCACCTTTCTTCCTCCCTTCCTGGCCAGTCCTTGGCCATTCTCTTTTTAAGGAATTGACTCCATAACACATTAGAAGGAAAAAAGTCAACTTATTCTTCAGAACCTGAGGAGTAGCCAGACTGTAAAAAAAAATGTTGGGAACTTTAAATGGGTTTCTGCCCTTTGACCTGAGGGTAAAATCATTTATAATCTATCACCAGTTATTCTTAGGGGGTCCAGCTCAGCTGTTATAAATGGTACCTGAGGTCATGGTGTAGGCAAGAGTCTCCATCAGCCGTGTTCTTCCATAATATGGGAAACTAGATGTTAGTGGTTAAATGGTTGGAGGTCACTCCTGTTCTCACACACTGAATGTCGGGGGATCCGTGTGTTGACCTCAACTAATGTTGTAGAAGAGAAACAAAGGAGGATACCTCAGCTTCCCATACATGGGGGTTGGGGGAAGGGAAGGCACATTAAGTGAGAGCTCAGAGGTGGGAACTGATAGAAATTGGGTCCTCTGTCCCCATACCTTCACATCCTTCTAGCCAGTCCTGGTCCCTATGATCCAGGAAAAAAGAAAATCAGATTGCAGATCCTAAGGAAAATTAGGCAATGACACTTTAGGGAAGGCTAAAATAAATTTAGTAAGTCATCTCTTCCTCCCTTATTCTCTTTTTGTTTGACTGTGAAAATCTTCATCTAAGGGGAAAGTTTGCCTACTTGATATTAGCATTCCTTTGAGTACCCTTAGCCCAGAGGCCTGAAACCTGTGGTTTGTGGGTAGAAGGTAAGTGAGAAGGGTTAGTGAGTCCATGCAGATTTTGCAGCCTGGGCAAAACATGCACAAAGACCTGGAGAGGTCTTTTTGTTGGTATTGTTTGTCTGTTTTGTTCTTTTTAATTAGAGTGTGAGGTAAGCTCCATGCTTACATCTACCTCTAGCACCAACAGTTTAAAGCCGGGCATGGGGAATTACCCTTTGTCTGGCATCCAAGCAGTTAAAAAATCAAATAACCAAATGTTTGAGGATTTTGTTTTAAAAAAAAATTGTACTAGGCATACAATGCTGTGCAATTTACTTAACCTCTCTAGGCCCAAGTTTCCTCATCTGAAAAACAAGGAGGCTGGACTATATGGTCTCTAAGGACCCTTCCAGCCCCGAAGTTATGATCTTGCTTATGTTTTTTATCCTGAACTTTTCTTAAAAAGAAAACAACATGTAAATAAACTGATATCAAAGGTTCATACAGACAAGCCACTTTTAGGGATTGTCAGAGTCAATAAAGATCCAGTACCATCTTCTGCCATTCTATTTCTACAGTACCATACAGTGATAAATGTCCAAAATGATGGCTGTAAGACAGCTGATGTGCCTCATCAAAGAAAGATCCAGTTATGATCAGGATAAGTTTAACATTGTGTTTATTTTTTTTCATCATAATTCTCTGAAACTCAGTGACCCATATGTAATACATAGGATAACTCTGTTATCCGTAACATTTCACAGAAAAAGGATCCCCTCAGCCCCTGGACAAATGAAAGTCTATATTTACATTGTGATTTTTATAGTTTGGCATTTCAACAGTGAGCTGCCTGATGACTATAGAGACTAATTGTATCTTCATCATGAGTCAGTCAACCAACCGACAAGTATTTATTTTCATGAACCATGTGTCCAGCATGTGGTATCATCAAAGTGGTATAAAGGATATAACTTATGATCTGTGTAACTTTGGGCAACTCTGGGCTTTGGTTTCCTTATCTGTAAAATGACTGCATTTAAATTATATTTCTAAGGTCCTTTCTAGCTCCAAATCTATGATACTATCATCCCATGTTTTCAAGACATGAATGTTATAGAAGAGAGATGAAATCCATATTTAGGAAACAATTGTCTAGCAAATAGCCCTGACCTTTTAAAAATGAGACTTCAGAAAAGGAAGAGATCAGTTATGGGTTAGAGCCAAGAGGAGGGACAAAGGCTTAATGGAGTAAATAGGAATTGAGCTGAGCCTTTAAAAAAGAGGATGTAAATAAGATGGTAGGAGATGGGCTAATCCAGATGGGGGAACAAGTGCAAAAAGCACAAAGATATGATGGCACATGCAGGCCACATTATGGAAACCAGTTACAGGAGCAGTGAGAAAAGACAAAAGGAAGGGCAATGGGTAGAGTCAGCCACAGTCCATAGAGTACCCTGAAAGTCAAGCAAAGGAACTGGAGCTTGATTTAATGGACAGTTAGGAGCTATTGTGGGTCCTTGATCTGGGAAGTGACCTAATGAAAACAGGTTTTTAGTAGGATTTATTTCAATTCATTTCATAGGGCCCTAGGATAATTCCCATTAGGGAAATATCTCTGTCTTAACCTGGCTGCTGTGAGCTCAGCTATAGATTTTCTCCTTTGTTCTAAAATGATAACTTCTAAGATGCATTTCCTCCTTACCACGTCCTCTTAAAATCCCTAGTTTTTTCAAAGTTTAGCTTAAGCATGAGACCTTTTACACGAGACCTTTTTGAAGGTTCCCAGCTGCTAGTGCCTTTCTCCTCCAAAATTATCTTGTATTTATATGTTCATTTTGAATATACTTAGCTACGTATATGTCGTCTCCCTTCATAGAATGTATGAGCCTTGAACTATTTCTTATTTTGTGTACCTAGCTAATAGTAGGGACCTAATGCTCGACTGATTGATTTAGCAACTGATTGATTGATTTCTGTTTTTTTTATTGCAGCCCAGCCTTCACTTTCCCCCACCCCATCAATCCAGTGGCCTATCAGCAGATCTTGAGCCAGCAAAGGGGCCTGAGCTCAGCCTTTGGACACACCCCACCCTTGATCCAGCCCTCTCCCACCTTTCCTAGCAGACAGCACATGGCGGTCATCTCAGTCAACCCCACACCAACACAACTCAGCAACAGCAACAACTGCGTAGCTGACTCCAACCAGGTAGGAGCTTGGGAACGGAAAGGCACACATGGCTAAAATCCAAAAAAAAGATGCTCTGTCTTTTTTTTTTTCCTATCTGTAGGAGAAGGAGCCTTATGAAATTAAGTACTATACAGTCCAGCTTTATTTTTCACCTTTTCTTTCTACGTCAGTTATTTAGAATTTCCTGGCATGGTTGATTTGTGTAGGCTTAAATTATGGAAAAAGCACTAGGCTAGAGTCAGGGGAACAGAATTCTAGTCCTGGTTCTCCTAGGGAAGTCATGTCACATCTTTGGAACTCAGTTTCCTCATCTGTGAAAGAGCGATAAAATAATTCCTACCTTGCCTAACTTGCAGTATGGTTGTGTGGGGATGAGATAAAATTACTACTGTGAAAAAACACTTTGGAACACATAAAGCACACATTGTATACAATTGTAAAGAATTATTATGAGAGCTGGAAAGGGTTTTATATGTTCTGAATTATACCCGCCAATTTATAAGCCAGTCTGCCCTAAGACAGTTGATGAGGTACAGGCTCTGGGAAACCCCTTGAAGTCTGATTAAATCTTCCCACTTGATGAGGCATTTGCAGAGGCCATAAGTTTTCCATTGTGGCTGGGCCCAAACCTCTGTTACTAGCCTGGCCCTCCATTGTCCATCTGCTTCCCACCCTTGAGCCTATCAAAATATCAATCCACTCTTGTGTTGACCTCATCATTTCCCCCTCAAACAATGCACTTTTAAAAAAAATTAATCAATTAATTACTTAATATTTTGTTTATTTATTTATAATTGTTCCCTTTCTCTCCCCCCCCCAAAAAAATACTAAGATGCTTGGGAGGACAGAAGGGTAAGAATGTAGCATTAGCAACACTATAGAGAAGCAGAAAGGTATCAGGCCTTAAAGGGCTCTAATCCCAGCCCTTGCATTAATTTTGCTTTGCCCAACTTGAACTTCCCCTCTCTCAGCTCCAGTTCTCTTAATTATAAAATGAGTAGGTCTGGTTGATGTTTTTTTCCAGGTCTCTAAATCCTATTAAACTCATGACACCTAATGTCCTTCCCAGTTCTAAAATTCTGTTAGTTATGGAGAAGGAAAAGAGAGGAAGAAAGATATTTTGACATTTCAAATCAATGTAGGGAGGAGAGGAAGCAGGGGAGTACTGTTACTGCATCACTAAGGCTGGCAGAGAAGTGTGGAGATAGCAGGAGAGGGGCTTTGAGAGGGCAGCTGGGGGGCAATCTGAATGAGCCAAGAATATATGATTTCAAATCCCACCTCAGACATTTGCTAGTTGTGTGACCCTGATCAAGTCACTTAAACTCATTCTCAAATGAAATATTTATAAAGCACTAAGCATAGTGCTGGGCACCATATACGCTTAACAAATAACATTCTCTCCCTCTCTCAGCCTCAGTTTTGTTTTCTATAAAATTAGAGAGTTGAACTCTAACGTCACTCCCAGATCTAAATCTATGATCCTGTATCTGCCGACTGTAGGATCAACCTAGTAAAACTTGCCAATAGACTAGTGTGGGATCTTTTGAATAATGGGGGTCTGTGGGATCTGAGGGGCAAGTAGGTGGTGTAGTAAATAGAGTGTTTGGTCTGGAGTCAGGAAGACTCATCTTTTTGAGTTCAAATCTAGACTCAGACATTTACTAGCTGTGTCCCTCTGGGTCACTTAACCCTATTTGCCTCAGTTTCCTGATATACAAAATACGAGCTGGAGAAAGAAATAGCAAACCACTTCAGTACCTTTGCCAAAGAAACTTAATATGGGGTCACAAAGAGTCCAGACATGACTGAAACAACTGAACAGCAATAAAGTAGAATTTGGTCTCACTAAAAACTAATGGGATTTAAGTCAGCAAGGAAATGTTGTTTACCTCCTCAGTCCAGGCCCCACCCTAACCAAGAACTTTCCTTACCATCGTTCTGATACAGGCTTTCTCCCTCAGCACTAGCCAGAAGACATTCATATGAAACTCAAAAGAGAAATAGACTGCCCCTCTTGTGTGTCTTTCTATCAATATCTGGGATGCTTCATAGTTTTGAATGCCACATGGGAGAGACAGGTGGGCCCTTGGTCAATCCTAGCTAAGCTAGCTCAGCCATGAGCAATGCCATGATTCTAGCAGAAAATGATAGTATTGAGTAAAGAACACCAGGATAGACTATTCTCTTGTTTTCAAGGTTGCTCTAGGAACTCTGAAAAATTGCCAAGATATCTGGAAAGAGCCATGCTCATTATCATCCCTCCACAACTTACCCTTTAACTAATAATTTTTAATCCCCGTGGTTGTGGAAAGAGAAAAAAACTTGGGAGTAGGGATGGAAGGTGCCTTAATTTTCTCAATTATAAACTGAGGTGAATGCTGGGATATGTTCATTGGAGAAAAGGTGATCAGGATGATGAGATGGCTGGATACTATGACATGAGGATTGGTTTTAAAAAACTAGGGATGTTAACCTAGGAAAGGTAAGAGTGAGGGGGAACATGGTCACTGTCTTCAAATATTTTAAAGGCTATTAAATGGTAGAGGGACTCATCTTGTTCAATATGGCCCCACAGGACAAAATTAAGAGTGCAAGGTGGAAGTTACAGAGGTAGATTATACCTTGATTTAATTTAAAAACAGAAAACAACTTCCTAAGAATCAGAACTGTCCAGAGGCAGGCTGGGCTGCCTTGGGAGGCAGTGGGGCCCCACTCACCTGACATCTTTAAACAAACATTGGATAACCATTTCATGGAGATCTCTGTTGATATCTGGGATGGTCTAGAAGACCTCTGAGGTCCCTTATGGTGCTAACCTTCTAGGCCAAGGAAGTCTATCAGTTAAAAACAGCATGGCTTTTTGTCACCTGTCCCCTGATTTACTAGTATCTCTATACTTTCTCTCTCTCCTTTTCCTCTCCTCTCTCATGGGAATACTGGTGTGCTCGCGTACGCACACGCGCATGTACAAACACACACACAAGCTTGATTATCAAAGGGACCATTTCAAAATCCTACCTATGAATCCAAAGGGCCCCCCCCCTAATTTCATGGCAGAGAGGCAAGAGCATGAGTCTCAGACTCAGACATGGATCATCTCTGATACTTATCAGCTCTGTGACCCTGAGCAAGTCATTTCTCCTGTCTGAGTCTTAGCTTATTCATCTGTAAAATGGGAATGATATAATATATGTACTTCCTATTACATGGAGTTGTTTTGAAGAAAGTGCATTGTAACCCCGAAAGTCCTGTTCAGAAGCAATTATGACGATGCCTCCCTCACCATTAACTTGACCTGTCCACAAACCCACCCTGCCCCTTCCTCCCACCTCTATCCACTGCTGACAATCACCTCTTGCAGCTGGTTGCATTTCCTAGATTTTCCAGAGCTTGACCCTGACATGGGTTCTCCTCTGATCTCTCCAGAACAAGCAGAGCAGTGAGTCAGCAGTGAGCAGCACGGTCAATCCGGTAATTAACAAGCGCAGCAAGGTCAAGACTGAAACTGAGGGGCTGAGACCAACATCCCCACTGACACAGGTAACCCCTTCTTCCCAGGCTACAATGCCCTTTTTCTGCCTCCCTCTCCCTCACACACAAAGATTCCTGATTTGCAGCAGAGTGATAGAGATTTTACCAGTAACAGGGCTCCTATACCCCATATACACTGCTCCTTCCTTCATGGTGGGTTGGTTTCATATTGATTTTCAAGACAGCCCCAGTTCCCAGTGAGAATTACATACAAGCATGCTGGGCAAAGGCTCTTATGCACTTCTAGCCGTTAAATGAAATGCTATTTCTTTGGGAATTTGGATGCCTGATGTGTGGCCCAGGAATGAAGAGGGATGGGACATTTATGTGGGTAACCTCAGAAATTATACTACTTGACTTGACTTTCCAAGACTGCAAAGCTAGCAGTCCTTGTGTCTCTGAACAGACATAGATCATGGAGAGAAGGAAGCATGGGTCCCAAGCTCTTAGTCAGGACTCCTTCCCATCTCAGTACGAGATTGTTTGTCACATCATCCTTTGCGGTAAGGACACAACATTTGACACCAAGAAGGCCCCTCAGGCCTCTGCTTTCTTTCTCCTGCTTTGCCACTGAGAGCTGCCCTGCTGCCAATTGCATCCATCGGACCATCCTTTATCACAACTGTAAACTATCAGGCGTGCTCTGGGCACTTCATTTTTATGAAATATTGGGCTGTGTTATTGTCAAGCGAACAGAGGTGTTTATGACAAATTCCTCTTCCCGAATGGAATCTAAAGTGGGTCTCAGCATGATGCATGGGTGCGGTAAGGCTGGCCATCATCGAGGGGCTGGTAAAATTGATGAAGATAGTGTATCAGTGAAAGATAAACATGCTGGAGTCAGCATGATTAGGGGAAGGAGGCAGGTCTCCTGAGGGAAGAGGCTCAATGCACATCAGAAACCACACAACCTGACAAATTCATCCAGCCATCTAAGGGGCCCCACCCTCACCACTCCCAGACCCTCCCAGCCAAGTACTATCAAAATGACACGAACCTCCTCAGTGCTCAGACTCAGAAATAATGGTCACTTTTAATTTGAAGGCATTTGTCAATAACCCCTGTGAGAAATTCTTACTTGAGCTTAGTTCCAGGTAAGATTTTGCTTCTAGAGAAAAATTTGTGTTCTTTCTGCTTAAAGAGAAAAAGAAAGTAAAAGAAAATCTTTCTTTCTCTTAACTAACAAAAACAAACAAACAAACAAAAAATGAAACAGTGGACCAATTTTAGCAGAGGCGTTAAGGAAACTGGACACATATGCCTGGGTATATCTATTCTCCGTGCTGTCTTTAGGTGGACTCTTATCCTTTCCTGAAACTGTATTTTAATCTGTAAGCTACTTCATTTCCTTTCAGAATTTAAAAAAAAATGTAGTTAAAGTTATTTACAATTTTCTTGGAAACCCATAAAGCTACGTCTATAGAGGACTTTGGGAGGTCATCCTGTCCATTTCTCAGTCAGCATGTTCTTAAGTCAGCCCAAACAGATGGGCATTGATCCCACATCTAAAGACCTTGGGACAAGAATCTCCTAGAGCTTTTCTCTCTCACCAGTTCTGTTTAATAGTGCCCCAGTACTTTTACTTCCTTGGAAGTTTTTCTGTTTTATTTTTTGTAACATCGGCATTTTGTCTTTAGAATGACACTTTAGAAAGAATGAATCAAGTAAAACAGGCTGTTTTCTGAGGAACTGAGCAAGAATGCATCTCAGAAGATCTGATTTTCTCTATTACCCTGCTTAAAATTAACACTCACTAAGAGACCTTAATTCCAACATCCTTTCCAACTGAAGGCAGAAACTTAACATTAAAAGTGAGCCAATGAATTTTGGAAAAATAAGATCCTGGGTGGTCAGATCCTGCCTTCAACTGCCATTGTCAGCCCCAGTGGAATCAGTGGGAGTTATGGACTTAATCTCATTTGGGAGTTGTCCTCTTAAAACTCAAATAAATGCTTCTCCCAGGAGGCTATTCCAAAAGCAAAACATTTTCTGGTTGTCATCTTAAGATGATTTTAAATTTAATATGAACTTTTAAAACATCTGTCCCTGGAGAGCAGGAGGCAGCTCCTTGCTGTGCTCTGGACAGAGACTAGCTAGCACACTTGGCTAGAGTAAAGAAACAGGCCCAGCCCTCTGGAGACCTGCCTTTTTCTCCACTCTGTGATTTTTATTCCCCTTCTCTTCCTACCTACAGCCACTCGGTGGTATTAAGTCCTCTTCCCCTTTTCCTCATCAAAACATGTGCCTAGAAGAGGTTCTGACATTACATTTGAGAGTAAATTTTAAGTCACTGTGTTTCCTCTCCCAAGGGTATTAGGTATTTGAATCTTGAGCTTCCTTTCTAATTATTAGAGAACGTTATTTTGTTAGGAACCTTAGGAAGAACCTTAGGAAGAACCTTAGAGATCGTAGGCCAAGCCCATCATTTTTCAGAAGAGAAGATGAGGCCCAAAGAGGTTAAGAACTTAACTCATGATTACATGACAAATTAGTGGCAGAGCAGGATTAGAACCCAAATCTCCTAGACACCGAGCCCAATATGCCGGTATCTATACCCTGTCTGCCTAAAAAGATAATTGGACTGAATCACCTTTCTTCCCATTTGGCTCTTCTATGAATGTGGAATTAAAGATTTTTACCCCCTCTAAAAAAATGTTGGACATCAGTGAATAAGTGGTCAAGGTGAGAGGGACCTTCTTTAGCACTGTGAGTGATTGCTATCAGTGATGACCCCTCTCCATCTAATCTAACAAATAGACTCACTGGGATTTTCCTATTCTCAGAAAGATATGGCTAAATGGGTCTCCTACACAGTATCCCTCTCTCTTGCAATGCAACTCCTTGATTCCCAGAAAACTCAGAACACAGCTTTAGCATTCCAAATAAATCCAAAATCACATTAGCAACCAGAGACCACAGGAGGAAACACAAAAAGTCTAATTAACATAGCTGCCTCCTTCATTTAATGGCTATTTATTCAAGCAAGTGAACAAAGTTCATCTTCAAAGATGCTTTGATGATGGCAACTAGACATTAAAATGGAGTGTTGGGCTCCAGGATTAGCTATGCATATAACTTACATTGACTGATAGAAAGGAACCTTGACTATATGACTCAGTAAGTCTGCCATAAAGGATATCTAATGTCTTTGCTCTTAAACTTTACCCATAGGGAAGATCCATCAGTGGAAAAAGTAATGGTACAGAAGGGGATGGATGGATGGATGGGTGGGTGGATGGATGGATGGATGGGTGGATGGATGGATGGATGGATAAATAAAGGAAAAGACAGCAAGGAACTCTGAAGCTCATTTCCAAGTATAATCACAATGATTAAGTGAGATAATATATGTAAAGTTTTGTGTAAATCTTAAAGTACTCCATGCCATTGATTATTAGTGTGACTGGAAAAAAAAACCCAGCAAATTCGTGCCTCTCTGTTCTCTTTAAGTTAAATGACTAAATATTGAGCACCCACTGTGTTAGAGGTCCTGAAGGTATTTGCTATGATGAATTGCAAAATAAATGTAAGACACAGCCTCTGGCCTGGAAGAGTTTGTTTAACCAGTCTATTTGAAATAGTAGCAGTATAAAGCACCATATTACTAAATGCAGTAATTACCAAATGCAATGGTACAGATAGTAAGAGGACTGAAAAGCGATGTGAGAGATCACTGTGGGTTGAAGTGGTTAGGGAATGCTACGTGGAAAAGTTGACACTTGAAAGAGGCCTTGGAGGTCTTAGCTAAGTAAAAGTAAGTTGGAGGTAACATTTTAGGAGGGAAGGATAGCATCAGCAAAAACGAGCAGGTTAGATACCAAACCCATAATTGACTTTTTTTTTTTCTTTTTGGAAGGGGGAGGCAGGGCAGTTGGGGTTAAGTGACTTGCCCAAGGTCACACAACTAGCAAGTATTAAGTGTCTGCAGTCACATTTGAACTCAGGTGCTCCTGATTCTGGGGCCAGTGCTCTATTCACTACACCACCTAGCTGCTCCGCATTGACTTCTTTCTCCAACAATCTCCTCTCTTCTGCCTTCTCTGCCTCTCATTCTACAGAAATATTTGGTCTCATTGGATTCTACTTTGAAAAAATAAAAATAAACAAATGAACGAGCCCCCCAAAGGTCCCTGCTTCCTTCCCTGGAGCTGTGGCCTGGGATGGCTTGACCCGTTTTATTCCCTTCAGCTCTTCCATTTCTTTTCAGACAGCTCTTTTATGGTTAACCTATTATCTATCGGTGACAAGCAAGCAGACCCAGACCACAGAGAGGGGAATTATTGATTTCTATTCATTTGCAGGCTGCTAGATTTCCCACACGTACACGCACATTTCACCTTTGCATTTAATTTGTTTCTCATCATCCCTTTCAGTTTGGTTTCCACCGAACTTTTCCATTGTCCCAACACCCAACAGAGTCTCCTTTGCTCTGGGCCCTGCCCTTTTCTAAGGGCCTTTTCCTCCCATCTGTGGGCCCTGCCCTCCTGAGGTCCAGTGGATTGCTTTTGTCAGTCCTTCTCTACATCAGTCAGCCTTGCATCATCAGCAGATTTCATTAACATATTATTTTCAACCTTCCACCTGACCCCAATCCACATAGCATTAATTAGAAGGATGAGAGGGAACAGCCCTATCCCCCAACCCTTGGGTCACCACAGTAGACACCTCTTGTCACCATCGATTATTACTCCCTCCTTATTATAGTCTTTCAGCTGTCATATGTCAGCCAATTTGAATTCATCCTGTGAGCGAATTTTCATTAGGTGGTATACCATAAGCTTTTCTCCATTCTGTATTCGCATCAGAAAAATCAGGCCCTTTACTTCTTTAAATCTGGGGAGGGGGAGTGAAGGGAGTAGAAAAGGGGAAAACACACACATTTTGTTTTTTAAAAACTCATTTCTTAGTGTTACTTAGGGACTTGGAAAGTAATATTAATTCTTACGTGAGAGTCAATGTGGTATAGTGAATAAAGAGTCTGAAAGAGCTGGATTCCAATTCCACCTCTGACACATATAACACTTGTGACTTCTTGCCAATAACTTAACCTCTAAGTGCTCTAAGCAACCATCTGAGATTAGATACCACAGAGCAGTTGACAATAAATACGGGGAGAAGTTCCCTTACTAGAAATTTCTATACCATTAAACTGAAAGGGTCAGACACAATTGATTATAATAGTGTAAAGTTACTATTAGGTTAAACATAATTTGGGGGCGGGGAGAAGCTCAGGGATACATTTCCTTTTCTACCACGATCTTTTGATCTCACAATTTTCCTTTTCTTCTTCCTTTTTCATGATCATTTCTCTCTTGTTTCTGGAAAAGTGCCTTCTTTGCCCGTCAGACCATCCAGTTCCCCCAAGCATTCACAATTTCCTTGAGATTCATTGCCCTACTGTGCACCTATAATCCTTACCTTCTGTTTGCCTCAGTTTCCTCAACTGTAAAATGGGCGGAATAATGGCACCTACCTCCCAGGTTTGTTGTAAGAATCAAATATATTTGTAAAGCACTTAGCAAATTTTAATGCACTATATTAATCCCAGACTTTGAGATGAAAGGGACCTTGGAGGTCTTACATATAGTCCAATCCCACATATAGCTACCCCAAGGGGTGGGTGGCCTCATCTTAACTAGAACCCATCAGATTGAACAGCCCAGGTCCACCCACTGCAAAATGTCAGCTGCCCTGCCTGTCCCTGCCCTTGTCTAAATTCTGAGCACCTGTATGTCATGCTATTTTATTCATCAATTTAGAGTTTTCATTAACTCATTAACTTAAAGGCTGTCATAGCTCCCATCTTGCAGAGGCAGCAAAGAAAGAGCACTGATCTACAGTCAGAAGATGGAAGTTATAATCACCGACTGTGCTTGACCTTGAGCAAGGAATTCATGTCTTTGGGCCTTAGTTTCCCCAGGTGTGAAATTTACTAGATAAAAACTAAGGTCTCTTCTAGCTTTAACTGTATGGTCCTATGATCTGACTTATGGC
Organism: Pseudochirops corinnae; assembly: GCA_028646515.1. Taxonomy (NCBI): domain Eukaryota; kingdom Metazoa; phylum Chordata; class Mammalia; order Diprotodontia; family Pseudocheiridae; genus Pseudochirops; species Pseudochirops corinnae. The sequence goes on from JAQQSV010000165.1 coordinate 48,312, forward strand.
CATTGTATATTCAGTTGACTAAATGGGCCTTTTTTCCCCAGTATCTACCATTCTTTCTCTTTTTTATTTATTCATTAATTTTTTTGACATGCCTTTTTAAAATTTTTGAGTTCCAAATTCTCTTCCTCCTTCCACCACCCATGGCACCTGTAAGCAAGAGATGATACCCATTATACATGTGGAATCATGTAAAACTTATTTCTTACCATGCTTTCTCAATAAATAAATTTCCCTGTTTTATCAATGACATAATAGTTTTTAAAGAGTTTTAAAGAACACAGTCCACCATGCATTCTTGCCAATCTTATGCTCCCCTTCTTTCCTAAGTAACTAAAAAAAGTAAAATTTGTCATCTATGATAAGAAAAACTCTTCATTTCAACTTACTCAATGACTTTAGGCAAGTGTCTTGGCTTCTCTGTGCCTGTTCATAATCCAAAACTACTGATTCCTGCCAGTATCACAGGATTTAAGCAAAGATAGAGAGAATAATGCCACCTAGGCTGCTACATTTCTTACCTCTATTGCTAAGAAGAAGCAAAATTGAACCTCCTAATCTCAGCCAAACTTGTCCTTATACAGGCTAGATGAAACTTGATATTTACCCAGACTCTAGACAACTCTAGATAACAAGCTCATAACCTTAATGGGCAAATATTTCCTTATCTTTAAAATGAGGGGATTGGAACATAAGGCCTTGGAGGTCCCTTCCATTTCTAAGTTTGTGATTAGTAATAGCACTTTAAGGTTTGCTAAGTACTTTACAAATACTATCTCATTTGACTGTCATAACAGTCATGGGAGATAGGTATTAATATTATTCAGCATTTTACAAATGAAGAAACTGAAGCAGAAAGAGGTTGACTTGCCCCAGATTCACCCAGTAAGAGTCTGAGGTCATATTTGAACTCATGTCTTCCTGAACCCTGGTCCTGGACTCTATCCACTGCGCCACCAAGCTGCCTAAGATTCTAGGTTATTCATGGAAGCCCAGGTGGGTTTTAGTATTATGACTGCCAAAAGCATTTGAAGTTAGCCCAGAATTTCTTAGGTTTTTTTTTTCCTTTCCCAGATTTCCTAACTTATAAATGGCTAAAAAGAATGATAACATTATAACATTTCCAACCAGAGGGTAAAAGCTGTTAGTTTATGATGACTTTTTTTTTGCCTCATTTAAATGAGCCTTTGCCAGAGAAGGCATACAAATCTTCACCATGCTGTATCTTTCTAGAGTGTTTCAGGGCCCTTGGAATAATACATGTGTGACTAGTATTTACATGCATCTGTATAGGGGGACAGGTGAGACAAAGGTTTGTGTAGGTATAGGTTATATCATACTTTGATGGAGAGCAGACCTATGACTTGGTCAGTATTAGGAACTTTCAGGATGAGAACTTCCTGTACCGATGCAGTAAGTATAACTTAAAGCAACTTAAAATCAGTAACTTATAGTGACTTGTGATCAATAACTTACAGTTTTAAATCAGGAGTTCTTAATTTTTCTTTTTCCTTTTGGTTCTGGCCCCTTTTGGCAGTCTAGTAAAGAATACATATCCCTTTGCAGAATAATATTTTTAAATACATAGGATTGCAAAGGAAATCCTGAAATGCACTGAAATGCAATTGCAGTTTAAAAAAAAAATTCATAGACCCCAGAGTTAGATTAGTTTAGTTTTCTTAACTACAAGAGGTAACTATATTACCCCTATAATACAGTGGCCAGGGACACTGAGGGGTGAGATATCCCACATAGAAAGCCTAAGTCAGAGAGGCCTGACTTAGCCCAGATATTGCTGACTTACCATGCCAGCTCCATAGCTACTCTAATATTTTGCTTGTCTTTTTGTGTTAATGTACAAAAATACTCCTAAATGAACATGGGGAGAAGGATCAGAGAGAGTAGAGAGGCTCGTCTACAGCTCAGTGACTCCCTAGAATGCCTCTCCTGTCCTCCTACCCACCCACCTTCACACACCAGATTGGGGTTGGCATGGGGCGGTCAGGTTAGCACCTTCTTTTCCTACTGTAGACCACGGGTGACCAGCTAGTCCTGATGAACTCATCTCTGCAAACATTATTCATGTCTCCAGGTGAAACGAGCTCACTTATGTGTTCTTTATCCTCCTCCCCCAGGAACATCTGACAGACCTCAAAGAGGATTTGGATAAAGATGAATGCAAACAAGAGCCTGAGGTTATTTATGAGACCAACTGTCACTGGGAAGGCTGCGCCAAGGAATATGACACCCAGGAGCAACTTGTCCATGTAAGTGATGGCGAGGAGCAGCCCTTGGCATAAATCAGCACAGCCACAGCCGGCCAGCCCTTTGTCACAAGGCTCCAGACAGCACCAGTCTGGGCCAGGGACTTCAAAATATGCAAAAAAGAATTATGTCATGGAGGCAATATGACATGGCAGGGATGAACTTGTCTGCAGAGGGGAGACATTGATACATTCATATTTCATGCTGTTAGCAGCATTTTCAGTGACAGGCTGGGCCAGAGCTATCTTCATGTACACGTACACACATGTATGAATGTCTATATCGGAATAATTGGAGCAGGGGGAGAAGCTGCCCTACCCCCGGGAAAGGACCTGCCTTTAGAAGATGACAGATTTAAGTCACCTGACACTACTGAGCCTCCATGGACAGCCACAGGATGTCCTTCTATTTGATTGTCTTACCTTCACCATAGGGATGCTGTGGGGATGTATGGCAAATGGAAACCAAATGGTTTCCCCTTCTTCTTTGATTTTCCTATCTGATGAGATACTGCAGAAATGGTGCTCTCCCAAATAGAAGTCCATCTGGTACCTTGTTCAGCATCACTGTCCCTCAACATTGACACTCCAATAAGTCACTTGAAATGAAACTGATCATGATTTTTAGGCAGATGTGGCTTTGAAGAACCCCAGGCTAAAGTGACTCCCTTAGTGAATGAAATACTCAGAAGTTTTCTATTATCACTTAGAAGAAACTAGGCTGTTCCCCTTCTCTCTAGACCACTTTCAGAAGACTTAATTAATATTCTCTCAACTCTATTAATTTAAAACTGTTAGATAGCTAATTTTCCAGAATTCTCCTAATTTTGTAAGGTTATCCATTCCTTTTGCTTTTTCTCCTTTACTTTCTTATGAAAACTCTAGACTTCTTTACAAAGTCTTCATCCCCAAAACCTTGCCCAACAAGACCTAAACTTCTCAGTAAAGACATCTCTTTTGTCCCAGGGAGGTATAGGAAAGGTTAACTAATTATGAATCCTACACTTATGGATTATATCTAAACTTCTGAAGACCAAATGCATTTTGGATTTATCCCACACTTTTGTATAATGGATTTCCTATCCACTGTATAAAGTAAGACTTCCTATTCTTTGCCTAAAATATGTTCTCAAAGGTTGTCCCCCATTCTCCAGCTTTCATTCTCTTCTTTCTAGAACTTACTTGCCTTCTCTCTCTGCCTGGGCTTGAAATCCAGAGGTCTGGGCTTAAAGTTCTCCTAAAGGCATCATGTCTGACCACAGGCTTTTTTTGTGTTTAGTTGGCAAAGTCATGTTTATTTGAGGAGAGACCCACTATCATACACAGATCAACCTAACCAGATTTTAAGAGGCTTATCCCCATAGGGTTGGCCATTAGCTAATGATTTTCTTGGACCGTAATTCCTACAGTACTATCTCCTAAGGCAGCAGTTCTCAACCTGTGGGTTATGTTCAATTTGTAACAATGAAAATACATCCTACATATCAGATATTTTCATTATGATTCATAACAGTAGCAAAATTACAGTTATGAAGTAGCAACAAAAATAATTTTATAGTTGGGGGTCACCACAACATGAGGAACTGTATTAAAGGGTCGTGGCATTAGGAAGGCTGAGAACCACTGTCCTAAGGTGTGGAAGGGATGCAATCTGCATTGGGTAGAGGAAGTGCCCACAATGATGAAATAAGAAATCTTTTGAAATTATTAAAGTCAGAAGAAAAATGTGACTAAGGGACAGATTCCCAAGGAAATGATCTAGAAGGACGTAGGAAATAATCTGAGGTTTTCAAATGTTTTAGCTCTAGGTTTTTTCCCCTCAACTTAGTGTTGTTATCCTTCAAAGGTACCTTTCAGCACTTCAGAAATGGGTTCATGTATGAGGAGAACAGAGAAAAGACTTGGTTAACACTTCAAAAAATATTAAGTGAGTTCCTGCCCTGTACCAGGCAGTGTGTCCAATACTGTTGGAAACAGGGAGAAGTAGAAAATACTGTCTCTGCCCTCAGGTTGCTGTAAGTGTAGTTGGAGAGAGCAAGTGCCTGAGAAGGTGATTAACAATAAGAGACAGCATACTGTAAGTACCCAGTAGATAGATAATAAAAGAGAACGGGGAACACTATTGGCTGGGATGGTTGGAAAGGGCTTTATGGAAAAGGTAGAATTTTTAGCCAATTTTAAAGAATGGGCAGATTTGGATAAACAGAGGAAACTAGGAGAAATTAATTCCATGTGATCAAACAGCCGAGATAAAGTTGTGAAAAAATGCAAGGTGAATTGGAAGGATATATCAATCAGTCCAACTACAGGAAAAGGGGTTGGTTGCTTTTGTCTGTATAATCCTAGTGTCTAGAGTAGACAAACGTCTGACACATAGTGGGTGCCTAATAAGTGTTTGTTGATGCATTGATGAAGATGAAGGCATAGGGTAGAATGAGATCGTAGAAATTCTTAGACGTCAGAATTAGAGGTTTAGCTCCCCAGATGAGAAATTCTCTACCAGAGACCCTTTAAATGGCAATGGAGAGGAAAAGGAAGGGAGAGTCGTCTTTCCTGATACTTGACAAGACCTCCAGAATTCCCCAGAGCTTCCTAATGGGCAGGCATTGCCCTTCGAATGATAACATGGTGGCCCATTTGCAAAGCTGCATTTTTCTTTGCTTCCAAAAATGGATGATGATTTAGCTCGGAGTGGGAGCATGGCACACGAGCGTGGGCACCGGGTAGATTATTAACAATTTGTTGCTAAGTAAACCAATAAGAAAAAAATGTTTAAAGTTGTCAAGAAGCATTTTTATCATTTGAAAGGCTTTAAAAATGGAAAGTGGGGCTAATATGATGAGATTATCTGCCATAGTTCAAAGTGTTGTAGATTTCACTTGCCAGGGATGCCCATATTCATATTCATGAAGCTCAGTCCTATACCATAGAAAGCAAGGCTGCTTTTCATTCTTTTTTTTCCTCTTCACTGAGACCATAATGCTTTTCAACGCCTATGCTTTCAGTTGGGTAATAATGGAGCTCTGAGTGTGGGCAGGCCTTTCATTCATCCTCTGGGTTGCAAAGTTATAGAAGTTGTAGTGGGGGGGTGGAACTTAGTAAGAGAAGGGAGAGGATGGGAGGCAGAAAGAAGAAAAGGAAGGGAGAAAAAGTGGGGGAGGGGGCCACAAGGACAGGCAGAAAAAACTAAGAAAAGGGAGGCGAGAGAAAGAAGAATGAGGGAAAAGGGACTTTAGAAAGCCAATAATTCAGTGTTCCTCAATTTCAAGCCAATATAATTAGACAATATGTGTACAGCACTTTGCAAGCCTTAAAGCACTATATAAATGTTAGTTATTAGCATTATTATCTGGGCATTATCTAGTTGACAACTGAAGCCCCATCTTAGTGAAGAAATGAACTCCTTTTTAAATATAAATTTTTAATATCTTTTGTTTTCAAATTGCCTAAATTTCCCACAAAACCTTCCCCCTGCCATTACCAGTGTGCCACCTCATATACAAATAATTTTTTGAGAGGAGGAAAAAAACAAACAACAAAACGAATCAATATATCAAAAAAATCTGACAACATATGCAGTATTCCACATCTGTGGACCCCTCACCCCCAACCTCAGCAAAGGAGAGGGGACAGATGACTTCTGAGAGTTTTTATTTGGGACAAAGCTTGTTCTTTGTACTTTTGCAACATTCATTTTTGTTGTTTGCGATGGCTGTTCCTTCCATTTACATTGTTGTAGTCCTTGTATATGTTGTTTTCTTGGCTCTGCTTAATTCGCCTTGCATCAGTTCATATGTCGCTCCTTACTTCTCTCTCTGTGCTCGGCATATTTGTCATTTCTTATAGAACAATGTACCATCACATTCACATACTTCAGTTTAGCCATTCATTTCCAATGAATGTGCATCTGCTCTGTTTCCAGTTCTCTGATGTCACAAAAAATGCCATAATAAATATTTTGGTATATTAGGTCTTTCTTTCAATCAACAACCTCTTTGGGGCATATACCTCACAATGGAATTTCTGAGTCAAAGGGTATTGACATTCAATCACTTTATTTGCATAAGTCCAAATTGCTTTCCAGAATTATTATACTAAAGGAATGAATTATTAATTCTGAATGAGAGAGAAGAAAAATTATTTATCTGGTAGAAGGATAAACTTTCAAAGTGAAACTCCTGATGATACGGATGTGTACATTGAAGTCTGAGTGGGAAAAGGAACAGGAAAAGGAATTTAGTGTACCAAATGGTACCACTCTCACCACCAAGGAAGAAAAATCACTGAATGTTCCTGCAAGGGGTACAACAATGTCAGCAAGCTTTTCTCTTTTCTTAGTCTTCTCAGTTTTGTAAGTGTGTGGCAAAGTTATGAAGCTGGCTGAGTTTGTCTTTAGTGTCCCACTCTCCTTATTCTGCGTCCTAACCCTTCCCTCTACCACCACCGCAAAGTAGTCCACCCAAGGCCTTCAGGGCCTTCTTCATTCTCTCTTCTTCCTCCCCTTCTCCTATCCTTCCCCCTACTTGTTCTAATCAAAGTTCATCCATACTAACCCCTCCTGGACAATAGACCTTCCAATGGGATTTATATTTGAATAGGAAACAAAAAAATTAACTCTAGAAAGGCAGAATTTCAAAAGATTAGGAAGAGTTTTTTTTAGAGGGAGAACAACATGGACCAGGGTTCCCTAAAATTACATGAAGAAGGAGGATAAGGAAGAGGAAGAAGCTGGCAGGGGGAGAGGAAGAGTCCATAATAATACTTTAACTTTGTCTAACTTTAACTTTGTGCTTTACTCCTTGCAAATTGCTTTCACTAATCTCATTTGATCTCCTTACTGTCATCCTCTAAAAGTGACTTGAATGTTTTAAGATCATACAACTAGTCACTTATGGAGACAAAACTTCTGCCTCTTTCCAATACCCTATCTCATGCTAAAGTTAGACTTAACTTGCCTCATAATTTTGGGGCCAAATGCTGACCAAAATGAATGATCCCTTCATCTACTCTCTAACTTGGATGGTGTTTAGGAATGTATAGCTATCACCTCTTTTCTTAGCATGAAGACTATTCATTGGGCATCTTCTGGAGCTGTTGGGAGGACAGAAAGGCTGTTTTTTAAAGCTCTGGCAGTTATACTTGAAGAATTAAATACCAAGCTTTAATGTGATAACAACACTCCATGTATTGAAGACAGCAGCCACCCCTTAAATAAACAGATCACTAGATTAAAGGAAGAAGGATTAGCACATCACCAATTTTCTCACCTCCCTGCCATTGGTTTAGCCATACCTTCAAGACCCTCTTGCACATGTTATAAGAGGATATGCTGAATAACATGCAGCAAAAGAGAAATCACAGGACCTAGGATGTGAGCTAGAAGGGACTCAGGAAATCAAGTCCTCCCCTTTCATTTTACAGATGTTTGAATTCAAACTCAGAATTTAGGGGCAGCTAGATGGCGCAGTGCTGGACATGGAGTTAGGAAGACTCATCTTTCTCAGTTTAAATATGGCCTCAGATTTAAGTGTTTACCAGTTGTGTGACCCTGGGCAAGTCACTTAACACTGTTTACCTCAGTTTCCTCATCTGTAAAATCAGCTGGAGAAGGAAATACAAACCACTTCAGTATCTTCACCAAGAAAACCCCAAATGGCATCACAAAGAGTTGGACACAACTGAAAAAAATTCAACAACTCAACAGCAACAGCAAATCAGAGAATTTATGTGAGTCACACAGAAAGTGAATACCAGAACTAGGATGAGAACCCAAGTATTTTTATTTCCAGTCTAGTTTTCCTTTCACTACACAGTGAAAAAAAAAAGGAAGTAAAACAAAGGAACATGGGTAGATACTCATGTGTTGTAGGGTTTTCCTGTTGAGTATAGTATTGACTTTGAAATGACTATTGAATCATGAAATGTTAGAGCTAGGACTTAGGGTCTTCTGGTCCAACTCTCCCATTTTATAGATGTATGAACTGAATCTCAAAGAAAAGAAATGAATCTGTCTGAAGAGGGATAAAGGGATGAAGGACTTAAAACAATGAAAGTTCCAACAATCATGAATCAGCAAGTATAGGAGGTCATGGTGGGGATAATATTTTCCTAACCCATACCCCAGATAGTGAGTGGGAAGGAGCTTCTTTTCCCCTACAAAGAAAGACATTGGTATAGATAAGATAACTGTACAAATGGTGCCATGCCCATCATAAAAACTTAATAAACTTATTCAATAAGTTTATTTTTGTCATTGTGAATTATAGAATATCCAAATTGAAGGGAACCTCAGAGGCCCCTTCCTTACTTCCTCAGCAAGTAATAATGTAGTTTTCCCTTGAATATCAATAGTGATAATGAACTTACTACCTATACAACGAGTCCATCCCATTCTGGGGTATCCTTTATTGTTAGGATGTTGTCTCTTATATCAAACCTGAATCAGTCTCCCTATAACTTCTACCCATTGCTCTCTGTACTGCCCTCTGGGGTCAAGCAGGAAAAGTCCAATCCCTTTAACACATAGCAGCTCTTCTGATAAAGATAGCTGTCATTTCCCTAAATGTTCTCTTCTCCATGCAATAAACATCCCCAGTTCTTTCAATTAAACTTTGCGTGACATGGTCTCAAGTGCTCAAACTGACCTTGTCACCATCTCCTGGACCTGTGCCAGCTTGTCAATGCCCTTCCTATATGTGGTGCCTAGAAGTAAACAAGGTAGTTTCAGCAAAGTAGAAGACAATTGTGAGAAATAATTTTTTTCTCTTATATTTAATAACTAATTATTATGTTAGGATCAAGGTTTTCTCCCTTTTTTACTTCCTCATCCAGTGTGGGAAATCTTTCTAAAATACTTACTTAGTGAGGATGGCTAAGATCTAATCAAAGACAGTAAAAGAAATTCCAAGTTTGGGCCAATTTGGGCATTCTTGCTCATTGTATGTACTCAAACAGGTCTGGGAAACAGTGATTCTCCCTTTTGTCAGACAGATAGTATGGAAATTGATACCTCTTTGACTAAGATTTGGGTGACCCAGTTTCACATACCCCAAGACCCTCATTCTAATATAACCCACCCTCTTGTAATATTCATTCTCTCATTAATTGTTAACCAGAGTGGATTGCCACCCTAAGGAACACCTAGTCTTTGAAGGGCATATAAACTGTGAGCCCACCATCATGATGGGTCTTTGATCTAAGACAGGTGGCCAAAGGACCATCCTTTTATTGATAAACATATTGGCATTATTAATAAAATTACTAAATGACCCAGAAACCATCTTTCTCAAAACTTTTTAAATGTCACACAATAGAATTGTTATTTCTCTTGGTTATGTTTTGGTTTGGTTTTTGGCATGCTGCTCATAATTGAGTTTAAGGTAAATACTATCATTCCTTTTTTAGCTGTAATATTATCCTGTTGATTCATCTTCAGTTTACAGTACTTCAATAAAACATTCAGATCTTTTCTCCATGAACTGATACATTTATTGAGTGCAACTAGTGAATTGTTTTAAATACAAGCACAGGACTTGAAATGTATCCTATTAAATTTCATCTTATTATTCAGCCCATTGTTCTAACTTGTCAAAAAAAATTTTGGTTGTACTGGATTTGAGTCATCTTAAATCATCTTCATTCTTTCTTATAGCACATTAACAATGACCACATTCATGGGGAGAAGAAGGAATTTGTCTGCCGCTGGCAGGACTGTACCCGGGAGCAGAAGCCGTTCAAGGCTCAGTACATGCTGGTGGTACACATGCGCAGGCACACTGGCGAGAAGCCTCACAAATGCACGGTAAGACAACTGGTAGGCTGAGTAGGCAGATTTTTCCTTTTGCTGTCATACAGTGTAACTAAGATGTCTTAAACTATTTAGGCTTCTTACCTCACTAGAATGTTTTAAATATGTTACCAGAAATTATCTACACAAAATGTTTTGAGTTTTTAAGAAAATAGAACTAACTAGAAATTAGGAATTCTTCTGTACTTTGAAAAAAAAATCTGTTTTCTAGATTTTTTTTCTTAGAAGTCATTTGTAGTTTCCCCTGATTGTCCCATTCTTTCTGCCACTTGAGTCATTTCTGTTAAGTCCTCACCTGCTGCTGCTCAAATCATCACCTTTTTCTCCCATTCAACAATCCATGAAGCCACTGAACCTATTGCTCATCCTAATCTCTTAAGGATATCTAACGGACTGTGTGTCCGTGCAATAAATGTACGGAGAATGGAGTCCATTTGCCAGTGATTTTGTAACAACCTTTCCCATAACCCGTGAGAGTGAAACCATCACATTTAGACCCATCATGTTGCTTCCCTTCTCAGTGAGTGGGAGAGGAGCAGGAGAGAGGGAAAGAATGAAATGAAAGATGTAGAAAACATGAGATTCCACCGTGTTTATGCTTGTTGATTGTGGTGGGAGAGAGAAAGTGGTATTTCATCCTTTAGAGAAAAAGACAGTTTTGAAAGTTCTCCAACACCATATATCCCATGTATATATTAAAGGTCATTCTAGAATCCCCAATAGCTGCTAACAAAGAGATGACTATTTTTAAATGATCCTCTTGATTATCAAAATCAAGTGAGGCATAAAGCAGGAAGACCTATGCTTTCCAAAACTGCTTGCTACCTTGGAGGCTGTCTAGCAAAGAAAACAAATGGGAAGAGGGACTTCCCAAAGATGATGAGGTATTCCAGATTTTCTTGTTTGCAGATGACATGTTACTGATTCCATCAAGTCCTAGAATATGATATGGCCTCCTTGATGAGATCAATACCCACTCTGAGATTAGACTCACTGTCTACACAGAAAAAACTAAATTGATGAAAAATATTTATTTCCCATACTATGCCATGCACATAGAGGGGAAGTCCATCAGAACCCATTTATTGTACAATCATGCCCGATGGGCACAGATTTGAATAAGGAGCAGGAAAGTAGATTGCATTTCAACTAAGAAATCGTGCCATGTTCTCAATGATCTCATACTATTGTCTGACACAAAACCCCAATATTTAATGATGTCATTTCCCTGGAAATGTGGCATAGCTAGTACAAAAAAAGAAGAAGAAAAAGAAACACAATGAAAGAGGAAGCAGGTGGCATAAATGAAGACTAGAGGCTGGCTGCTTATTCAATGCCATCATCAACTTCTTGTGGGATTAGCTTGCTTGTTCCACTTTTTAAGAGGACTTCACATTATCTTATAGAAAAATATAGTCCAGAAAAATTTTATATATATGTATGTATGCATGCATGCATGTATGTATATATGTATGTATGTATATATGTATGTGTCTCCAAGTTGGAGTTCTTGCCCCAAAAGAACATGGAGACATCATACCTTAGATCAGTAGCAACTGAATCCCTAGCCTCCCTAAGGACAACACAACCAGTGAAACTAGTTGGGGATAAACAAGGCTTTACTCCAGGGTGATGATATTGGGGTGGGAGTGGGGAGAGAGAAGGAGAAACGTCATGTGTGATAAGCTTCCTTTCCATAGTAACCACCACATCTACTGACCCCACACCTCACCTCATGCTCTTTGTTAGTCTAGCACTGTCTAGCTGTACAACCATCTTCCCAAGGTTCTCTCAGAAGGCTTGAATTTCTCCAAAGTTTCCTCCATTCTGGTGATGGGGAGGACTAGAGTGCCCCTCCTTGTAGCCCAGTTCTATCTGTTCCACTGAAGTTCTTTTCCCATTCATTGTTTTTGCCATCAATGGGGGGAAACATCCCTAACTGGGGCTCTGTGGGAGCCCTTCACCCTTTCTAAAAGGCAGAATGTGAATTGTCAACAAGGCCTATTGACCAACGCTTTTGTGAGAGACTCTTGGCCTGATTTTTACCTTCTCCTCAAACATCACTGGTGGACCTTAGAGCCCCAAAGCCTTCTCCTTACAAACAGAGGTGAAGCTAAGCAAGCAGGAGGGTGTCCATCTAGTCCAGGCAGCCTTCTTCACTCTGTGCTCTTCTCCTTCCTCACATTTCCCTACTACCCTATTCACACTGAGATTTAATGAGTGAAAACAACTTAAGAGTTCACACTCTAAAAATGGTTACTTTTATATTTATTATTAAATTATTTTTAGCATTCTTTTCTTTTTAAATTTCGTGTTCCAAATTCTCTCCCTCCCTCCCCCCTCACCACCCACTGAGAAGGCATGCAATGTGATATCAATTATACATGTGAAATCTTGCAAAACATATTGCCATATGAACCCTATTTCCAGATAAAAGCAAGAAAAGTAAAGTGAGAAAATTATTCAGTTTGCACTCAGAGCTCATCAGTTTTCTCTCTGGAGGTGGTAGCATTTTTTTTTTTTTTTATCATGAGTCCTTTGGAATTGTCTTGGATCGCTGTATTGATCGGAGTAGCCAAGTCTTTCACAGTTGATCATCATTACAACGTTGCTGTTACTGTGAAGAATGAAAAATGATTATATTTTAAAAGAGGCTTCCTGGAGGCCCTGAGACTTTAGTTGTTGCTGCTATTGTTTTATTTTATAGACATCTTATGATTTTATAGCACTTTCATGTATGAAGCCATCCTTCTTCCTTCCTTTACTTAGTTAGCTGTGCCTTTAAAGAAATTTTTTTAAAGAATTTAAAAGAAAGAGAAAAATACTTCAGCAAAATTAAGCCTGATATGCAGTATTCCACACCCATAGCCCCCATCTCTGCAGAGAAGGTAGGAAAGTTAGGCATCTAGACATTAAACAAAAGGAATAAATATTTAGTTTTGAAACTTCAAGTGGATGAGAGGAAACTGTTGAAGAAGGGGCTCCCAACCCTTTAAATATCACCACAGTTGTTAATTATTGTGACTATAAGTAAAGGCAGTCTTGGTGTCAAACACTGACATAGAAGAGAATATGTTTTAAAGCAGGGGGTCCCAACTTTTTTCATCCCAGTACCTCTTGGCTTCTAGTTAACCTTCCTATGCCCCCCATTAAATAAGAAAGGAAATAAATCCTAGAGTTTACTGTGCAAATGCTCATAAAAAAGAAAATAAAAGTATTTACTAATTTTATTCAACAAGATACTATATTTATGAAATGTTCTCCCTACCCCATTGGGAAGCTTCTCGTGCCACCTCTCCAAGGGATAAGCACATTATAGGCTGAGAACCCCTATTTTAAATTTAATAATAATAATAATAACTAACATTTTATATCACTTGCTATGTGCCAGGCACTGTGCTAAGTGCTTTACAGTCATCAACTCATTTGATTCTCAAAACAACCCTGGGAGATAAGTGCTATCATTACCCCCATTTTACAGTTGAGGAAACTGAGGCAAACAGAGGTTGACTTGCCCAAGATCACACAGGTAGTAAGTGTCTGAGACTAGATTTGAACTTGGGTCTTCCTGACCCATTCTTACCTTGAACCCTGATTAAGCTGCAAAATTGTGGTTGAAGACAATTCTTCTGAAGTTAATCTTCCATTTGAAAGTGAAACTCTCTCTCTCTGTCTCTGTCTCTCTCTCACTTTCTCTCTCTCTCCTCACTGTCTCTCTCTGTCTCCATCTCTGGCTCTGGCTCTGGCTCTGGCTCTCTGTCTCTCTCTGTCTCTCTTTCTCTCCCTTTCTCTGTCTCTCTGTCTCACACACACACACACACACACACACACACACACGTGGAGAGATAGATTGATTGATACAGGGTATTTGTGGGCCTGTTATGTGAGATAAAAAATGAAAATCCAAATTTACCAGATAGACCGAATTGGGGGGGGGGGGGGAGGAGAGAATGGAGGGGAACTTCTATTTACATCATTAAAATAATTCACTTTACAAAAGAATTAACCGTACAATTTCTTCAAGTGGCAGCTCCCTGGCATATTTGAGATAAAATATGTTTATGTGTTATTCTCCTTCTAGAAAGATGGAGGTGATCTGATCTTATCTAAATTTCATATCTGACCTCTAAAACAAGCCCAGTGATCTGTACACCATCAGTACTATATATAGATATTGATATCCCTGTATACATATATGTTAAATTTGAATATATTGTTGAAAATATATATATAAACAACCCTCTTAGTCATATTTATTATGGAAAGTGAGGTAAATAGATATACTGAAGGAGTTGAATTTTTCTCTCCTAATAAAGAACATTAGGCAGTGGAATAAATGCTCAGGAGAGATTATGGAAAACTAGCATACATGAAAAGGTTTAATTATCAAATAAGCTATAAGGACATTATTGGCATTCATAAGAGAAAGATAGATCACTGTAGGCTAGGTTATCAGTGGAGGATTCAAGGAGGAAGGATTTGTCTTAGGCTTGGAAGGAAACTTGCAACCCAATGTAACTTAAAAAAAAGTTTGAAAGAGATTACTATTAGAAAAAGGGGTTAACACCTTCTTAATTAGAATCCTGGAACATTAGCACTATAAGGCAACTTACAGACCATTAGTCTAGCTCCTCTCATTTTACATCTGAAGAAACAAACTCACCCATGGATCAATCTAGACTAGAGAATACAGTCAGAACTAAAACCCAATACTTCTGACAGGACCCCCTGTTTTTTTAGACTTAGCTTCATTTTAAGGGTTTATTAAATCATCACTCATTCATTTCTCTCGTCTCAATTTCAGTTTGAAGGATGCTCAAAAGCTTACTCCCGACTGGAGAACCTAAAGACGCATCTGAGGTCCCACACGGGCGAGAAACCTTACGTTTGTGAGCACGAGGGCTGCAATAAAGCCTTCTCTAATGCTTCTGACCGGGCCAAGCACCAGAACCGAACTCATTCCAATGAGGTACATTTTTAAGACTCAGACTTGGGAATGTAGGTAGAGTCAGAGAAGGGAGAACACTGAGGCAGCCTCTCCAGATGGACTCCTGAGGTTTCTATAACCAAGAGCCTTTAGTTCCACTGTCTGTTCCTGAAAGGAGAGAGGGGGATGGGCAGAAGAAACTCAGACTGATGAGGTGAAGTACTATGGCATCATGGGGAAAAAATACATTGCTTAGAGTCCCCAGACTTTCAGATAATAGCCAGCCTCTTGCTGCTGACTTTCTGTATGACCCTAAATAAGTTACTTAAACTCTCAATTTCCTCATCTGTGAAATGGGGCTCACAGAACCTGCCTCACAAGGTTATGGAAAAGACAGAGATTATTAGGCACTCTGCAGATGTATTCTATTACTCTGAGTACCACCAGACCTACCATCAGCTTACCCAATGAAGGTGTGATCCAAATTGTTACATCATAGGAAAATGACTATCATGATGATTTAACTTTGCACGGAAGAAAGCAATTTGAACTTCCCAGTGGGACCTTTCTGCACCTGGTAGTGACGTTCTACAAAAGAAAATCATGCCTTGGCCTTTTGATGCAAATTGATGAAGCACAATACATGCTTTGTTAACTCCAGTTAATTTAAGCCCACTACCAGTACTTGGGGAATCCAGAAAATTGGCTGTATTATAATGCACGTGATGGTCTGCTGCAACAAACGAATACCTGTGGATTGAATTTTATATTACCATTAGTCTAACAGACTAAAGAAAAGAAAAGCTTCTAGTATTTAATAATGTTTTTGACCACTTAAAGACTTTGCTATAAGACTAACTTATAACAAGTATTCATCATTCAAGAAAGCAACTTAAACTATAGCAATTAAAATTCATATGAATGTGGAGCCACACAGCTACCCATGTATGATGTGTATGTTTCAATGATTTCATTGTTGTATCGACTCTTTCCTTGAACAGAGATTGCAAACCCAATCAAGTCTTAGAAGACAGCCAATCAGTGGGAATTTATTAAGTGCCTACTATGTGCTGAGTGCTCTTCTAAGTCCTAGGGATACAACACAAAAATGAAACTCTGCTTGCTTTTAAGGAGTTTATATTCTATCAAAGTAGACAATGTGTACATATATAAGAATATGCAAACTAAATTCAGGGTAATGGAAGAGGGAAGAGTATTGGCACCATCAGCTGGAAGGACCAAGAAAGATCTTGTGTAAAAAAATTGAAGCTTAAGCTGAGTTTATAACAAAACAAGTGATTCTAACTGGTAGAGGTAAAGAGGGGGAAATGCATTCCTAACATGAGGGATGGCCAGAACAAATGCATGGAGATGGGAGATGGATCATGAAGAACCACAAAGAGGAAAATATTGTTTGACCATGGAGTACAGGAAGGGAAGTAATGTATACTATCTTACATAAGAAAACTGGATTGTTAGGTTGGAGCCAGGTTGTAAAAGGTCTTAAATGCCAGACAGAAGTTATATTTGATCATAGAGGCAATTGGGAGTCATTGGAAGTTGTTTTTTTAGTAGATAGTTACATGAGTAGACCTATAAGAAAATCATTTTTATCAGCTGGCTGGAGGATGAATTAGAGTGAGGAAAGATGAGGCAAGAAGGGCAATTTGGAGTCTATTACAATAGTCTAGGAGTGAGTCGATGAATTAGGGTGAGAGCCATGTGAGTAGAGAAAAGGTGATAGATACAAGAGATGTTGTAGGGGTAGAAGTAACAAGGTGGAACAACTCATTTTATGTGTGGGGTGAAGGAAAGTGATGGTAATGCCAATTGCAAACCTGGATAACTAGAATGATGGCACTGCCCTTAACTGAAATGGGGAAGTTTGTAAGAGGGGCGAGTCATGGGGAACAACACTAAATTGTTTTTGAACATGTTGAGTTTGTGATATCTATGAGCTATCCAGTTTGAAATGTCCAATAGGCAGTTTGTGATACTGGACTAGAGCTTAAGAGAATTATTAAGACTGGATGTAGACATCTGGGTAGAATCTTCATAGAAATGATCATTAAACCATAGTAGTTGATGAGGTGACCAAGTGAAAGAAGGTGGAGAAAGAAGAGAAAACAGTGGAGGACAGAGTCTTGAGGTCTGCCCACAGTTGGAAGGAGTATGCTATGGGTGCTGAAGTAGTGGTCATAAAGGCAAGTAAGGGAACCCAGTCTTCATGACTTGCGTGAGCAAAATAATTCTTCACTTGATTGACAGCCCTGTTGTGAAAAGTCTTGCTGCTCTTAGCTAAGTTAGTCCTTGGAAGCCAGATATTATGGACCATTTCAAAGCTTTTCCTGGTCTACAGAGCTTGTCATAGGTATCCCTCTGCTGGCTTAACCATTGAGAGCGGAGGTTCACTCCCATCCTAGGAGGAGGCATCACAGTAGGAAGATGGTGTGTATGTATTATATAAATCCATTTAGGAAGCTTTAATGGAAGGGAGCCTGGACTTAGAATCTGAAGGTTCAGGTAAGGTATTGCAATAAGGACTGGGAAAGCTCTTCGTAAATTCTGACAGAGGTTTTATTTATGTTTTACAGTCAAGGGGAATGGAATTGGATCCATGATGTCATTGGTATAGGGAATCCCAGTGTGAGGTGTCTCCCTCTACCAATGCATCTCAGCACCTTCATTGCACTTATGATCAGAGATCTGCCTAGCTCACTAGAACACACAGACAGTATACGTGAACTCAGGGAACTGAATTCAAAGCCACGTATGAGCCATATGACCCTGGGCAAGTCATTTAACTGTTATTTGCTTCAGTTTTATCACATGTAAAATGAGGATGATAATAGCATCTGCTTCACAGGGTTGTTGTGAGGGAAGTGTGAGATAATAATTGTGAAATGCTGAGTGCAATGCCTGGTACATAGTAAACCCTATATAAATGTTAATTTTATTTTATTTTTTAATTTTTATTAGTCAGAGCAGGTACTTAAACCCAGGCTGTCTCAGTTCTGAGGCCATACCAGCTTTTCATACCATACCTATTTAGGTACACTAAGGCAAATACCTTCCTGTCTTTGGACCTTAGTTTTCTCACCTATAAAATGGGGTTAATAATATTTAACTTACTCACCTAACAGGATTGTTGTAAGAGTCAAAGGAGATAATGCATTTGGAAAATTTAAAAGCAGGGCAGCTAGGTGGTTCAGTGAATAGAGCACTGGCCCTGGAATCAGGAGGACCTGAGTTCAAATCCAACCTCAGACATTTCACACACACACACACACACACACACACACACACACACACACACACACCCCTAGCCATATGACCTTGGGCAAGTCACTTAACCCCAGTTGCCCTACCTTCCCTCCTCCAAAAAAAAAGAAAAGAAAATTTAAAAGCTAAGACAACTCCAGGGTGTTATTGTTTTTCTGCAAAACAAAAAGAGAAAGACCAAGAAACTGGAAGCAGTTGGCAGATGGGTGCAGGGAATGGCAGCCACAGATGGCCATGTGGTATTAACACCATGATTGTTTTCTCTTAGATCTGTACTTTCGAGGATTATGTTACTGAGCTCATCCTGGGTGCTCATGTTTTGGGTCTAAAACACTCCATTCAGTTGTCTGTGAACATGTCAAGACGCTTAAGTCACTTCATGAGCTATGCCCAGCAGTCTGAGTCAACCACCTACCAGGAAGACCCAGAGCTTGAGCAGGAATTAGAGATCAGAGGAGTGATTGGTCCTAGAAATGTTTCTTGCTTGTCAGAGAATCCACAGGTCACCGTTTTCCCCCTTGGAATATTTTAATGACTCCCCTAAGCTGTTCCGATATGCTCATTACCTGGATTTTGGCTTTAATGAAAGGATCTGGCAAGAGCAATGGAATTTCTCAATTAACTAAAAAATGCCCGCACATCATAAATACCAACATGAGTTATCACCTTCTTCTATGGGACCAACTGTAGTATGAAATACCTCTTGACATTTACCATGCCCCAGACACCTCTTTCTCTTTCTGGGTCATACTAAGCAAGAAACCCCTGCTTTCTTGCTTACACATATTACGCTCCCCAACCTGCATTTTCTAACCTTATCTCCAGCTGGTTCCCTCCACTAACCATCCACTCCAGCCATGTTAGTCTAATAATTGATAGTGTGTGCCAAGGTTTTAGAACAGAAAGAATTATGATAAAATGTTCATGGTTTCCTAGACATGCCATATTCATTCCTACATCTGCTTTTTTGATCATTCTCTTCTCTGTCCCTAGATTGCTTTTTTCTTTATTCTCTACTGGACTTAGTTCTACCTGTCCTTCAAGGCTTGTGACTTCATTATAATGCCTGGTGTGTTCATGGAACTCTAGAGACTGTGTTTGGAGAAAGTAATAAGGGAAAACAGTTTACATAATAATGTGAAACCTATTGTGGACCTTACCTCCCCCCCCCCAAGAAAAGCCTGGATCAGGAATTCATTTAGTTCAACAAATACTAAGTGCCCACTGTGTGTACAGTATATTTCAGTGAATAGATGTAGCTGGCCTCAGAGTTAAGAAGACCCAGATTCAAGTCTTCCCTATTACATGTACAGATCGTGTGACTCTGAGCAAATTATTTAACCTCCCAGTTGCCCCCAGAAAACTCTTTAAAATTCTAAGTTGCCAAGAGGATACTGAGATACCTTGGTACAGGTAGATTCCTCTTTGGGGATTCTCTATTAGGAAACCAGGTGAGGGGGTAAATGATCCAGATACTGTTCTAGGTGCTGGAGATTTCAAGGTAAAAAGGAAACAGTCTCTTGCCACAAGGAATACATGCAACCTAGGGCCACTTAGGCCACACATCAACCACCTAGCCCTAGACAGCAGGCCCTGGGTTAGCTTCACATTATATTCAGCTATCCTCCCAGGACATCCTGCCATCTGCTTGCAGCCTCCATATTGTCTGCCTTCTGTTTTCTACCTCTTGAGAATAAAACATGCTTCCCTGGTCACTCCTCTCCTAGGGTGTTATCTTCCCCTACTAGAATGTAAGTTCCTTAAATGTAAAGAAGGTCTCTTATTTTAATGTGTGTATTCCCAGCATTTGGCACTTAATAAATGCTTTGTCATTTGTTCATTCAGGGAGCTTACATTCTATTTTGAAAACTTCATATATTAGCACCTAGAACAGTGGGGTCAAACTCGAATAGAAACAAATATTGACTTGGACCACAAATGAACATTACCTATGTTGTATTGTGTTTTTATTTATTTTTGTTAAACATTTCCCAGTTATATCTTAATCTTCTCCAGAGTTTGGTGACCTGTGGCCGTGAGTTAGACATCTCTGCCCAAGAAATCACCACTTTACAAAGTTTGTTGGGTGAACAATTAGTGAGTTTCAGCCTTGTCTACCACTAGATAAATATAATATTATTCCTGAAAACTGCTCAATATTGAGAAAGAGGAAAGGTATTGCAGTAGCTAAGAATAAATGTAATAGGCCTGACCCTGGGGACAGAGAAGAGCTCACTAGACAGGGTAACAAGGGTTCTAGATTCCAGTCATAACTCTGTCACTAATGTGATAAGAGATCTTCAGTGAATTGCTCGGCTTATAAAATGAAGATGCTGGTAGGATTAGAATGAATCCGTGCTTTCCCCTTGGGGATCTAGTATGACCAAGTCTGGTAAGTTATAGGTCCTTGTTCTTATTCCAGTGCTTGGGACACAGTAGGTACTTAATTCTTGTTGACTGATGACTCATGCATTTACTCATGCATAGTAAAATTTAGAGAACAGACTCATCACAATTGTTACTGAGATACCGGTCATCTGTATATTATGGGAATACATCTGGACATTTCATGAACACTGAAATAATCACTCTTTCCCTTCATCCATCCAGCTGTTTGTCAAGTGTCTTCTTTGTGTTCATCCCTGTGCTAAATCCTTGCGGGAGAGGGGAACGTGTAGTAATAAAGAAGTGTAAGATACAGTTGTTAAAACCAACACGCTAGTTGGCATGACAAGATATATATACATGAAACAGCTAGGAAAACAACACAAGGCATTGAATAAGCATATGTTATAACTGTGTGGTTTGGACTTTATTACAGCAATTTCAAGAAGGGAAGGTGAACCGGAGTCATTAAGGATGATCTTATGGAAAATGGCTTGAATTTGGAAAAGGTGGCATGGGGAGAATATTCCAGCTGGGGAGAACAACACAACCAAGAAATTATTGTGGGGAATAAGTGTGGCTCACGGGACAGTCCCGCCTCAGTAACACTGCTGGGATTTAACAGTCTCTCCTGTGTCATTAATATCAGGCTCCCTTTCTCCCAGAAACCCTACATCTGCAAGATCCCTGGTTGTACAAAGCGATACACGGACCCCAGCTCTCTCAGGAAACATGTGAAGACGGTACACGGTCCCGATGCCCACGTCACCAAGAAGCAGCGCAATGACGTCCACCCAAGGGCACCTCCACTCAAGGAAAATGGTGACAATGAAGCCAGTGCCAAACAGGGCAGAGCAGGGCTGGAGGAGACCGCTGAGGTCAATAGTGCCAGCCAGGCAGTGGAGGACTGCCTGCATGTCAAAGCCATCAAGACAGAGAACTCAGTGGTAAGTGTTAATGTGGCCCTTTCACCCTAATACCCTCAAAGCCTGTGTATTTTTCCCTCTGATTGGCCAGATCACCAAGCTAAGCAGCACAATTCGAGGGAATTCTGTCCTCGGCTACCATTAATTGTCCTGAAACCTGTGAGCTTTGGTTAAAGATCCATCAACGATCACCCCAGGTCAATTCCATATTGTGATCCATGCCCTCACCCACAAGCCCCATTTCTTCTCTTTTTATGACCTTGACTTATAAAACCAATTGACAGATCTTCATATGATGGATCTGAGACATAAGAATTCAGTTGATCATTTTCTTCTGGGACAATGGGCCCGCATAATAATTAAACAAAACAAAAACCCGACTGTTATATTTCCCAGCCGGGCCAAGAAGACCATGTGGGTGTAACAGTGAGAGATGAGCCAAAATACCTAGAGGCAGGTGCTGCCCCCATGTTCCACGTGATGATATTTAGACAGTTTCGAATATCTTAGGAACTATTTATCTGCTCTTTTTCCATGTGATACATAATTAACTTCCAGCCATGACTCCTTAATTCTAACCACTTGTTCTTTGTCTCCTCTTCTTTTCCTTACTATACCTCCCTAAGGATAGTCGGTACTAAGGTGAGCAGAGTATCCCTTTGTGTTAGGCTATGGTATGAGTGCTATCTGTATTTAGAAGTGATGTGCTAGAAATTGGTATCGTGTGTGTGTGTGTGTGTGTGTGTGTGTGTGTGTGATATCTCAAAGGAATGATTTTAGTAGCCCATTTGAGGCTTTGAAATTATAGGCAACAGAGAGGGACACAAGGAAGTGAGACTTCTTATTCTTTTCACTTGGGTATCCCTTCAAGAGAACCCCATAACAACATGGATTACTCCCCTTTACCTACGCCATGGTCTAGTCCAGCGGTTCTCAACCTGTGGGTTACAATCAGTTTGTAACAATGAAAATACATCCTGCATATCAGATATTTACATTATTATTCATAACAGTAGCAAAATTACAGTTATGAAGTAGCAACGAAAATAATTTTACGGTTGGGGGTCACCACAACATGAGGAACTGTATTAAAGGGTCATGGCATTAGGAAGGTTGAGAACCACTGGTCTAGTCAAACTAGCCTTCTTACCATTTCTCATACCCAGTGCTTCATTCTCTGTTTCCGTACCTTTAACCTGCCTGCTCCACATGCATGGTATAACTCTCCTCCTCACCTGTGCTTCTGATTCCCTCATTTCCTTTAGGACTTAGCTTAAATGCCGTGTTCTCCATGAAGCCTTTCCTGATCTCTCCAACTATTAAAGTCCTCCTTTCCAAAATCATCTTGTATCTATTTTTTTTTAATGTATTTTCAGTGTACCTATTTATATGCCTAGTGTATCCCTGATAGTATACGAGTCCCTTTAGGTCAGGGAATGGTTGGCCTTTGTCTCTGTATCTCTAGCATTTAGCATGTTGGCTCATTGGAGTACTTAATAAATTCATTTTTGTTGCTTGATAGATTGATAGAGTAAGGATCTGAATCCCTTACTGCTGATTCTTAGACAAGTGTAAGAGATACTGTTAATGCAAACTAATTACCATAGTCTCTGTTCAGCAGATTCAGAAATCTTGCCCTGTTAGTTCAGGTCTGGAGCATGAGGTGGGGAATAGGAAACCAAATGGGCAGAACATAAGTGAGCTAGCCTTTCTGGTCTAGGATGCCATCTGCCACAGAAAATGCCAAGTCTTGCTCAGTCATCGTAGCAGGCCCTTCTGCAGCAGCAGAGAAAGCAAAAGCAAAGTCCAGAGGGACCTAAAACCATAACAAGCTTATTCTCTCCATTCATTATCTATCAACATCATAGCAGAGAAGTCAGAAGCAGGTGGGGTGCAAGTGTTCCAAGAGATCAATAGCAGCCACTAGTCAGCCAGGGGATGTCATAAGTAAGTACTGAGGTTCTTAGCAAACATTGGCTAAACTTGAAGGCCAAGTGTTTAGCTAGTCTCCCCTGTGTGCCCCAGACTACACTAGTCACTGTGTTCAGTACACGAGAAGGAAAGGACACATCTCTGCCTTCAAGGAACATGTGGTTTGGCTGGAGTGATAAGACTAATAGAGATGAAACCCTGGTACAAATCAAGGTACAGCCCATAGCTAAAGTATATGTAGATGACAAGTGCTATAGGAGCTAAAAGGAAGAGATCACAGTGGTCGAGCCTGACTCCTCCTCTCCCAGCAAGTTCCCTATGAGTGTGGACATGTATATATGTGTTAGCTAGTTTGCGCATTGCTAGGGGAGTTCACCTCTGGTTTTTAGCGGTCCAGTATTCGTACCTGACTGATAGTTCACAATCCTTTGTTCTGTTCTCCCTCAGTTGTATCAGTCCAGCCCCGGGGGCCAGTCATCCTGTAGCAGCGAGCCCTCACCCCTAGGCAGCGCCAACAACAATGACAGTGGAGTAGAGATGACCATGCACAGTGGGGGTAGCCTGGGAGACCTGACGACGCTGGACGACAACGCTCCTGTAGCTGACTCGACCGTCCCCTCTGGCACATCAGCAGTCAGCCTGCAGCTGCGAAAACATATGACAACCATGCAAAGGCTTGAACAGCTCAAGAAGGAGAAGCTGAAGACAGTCAAGGATTCCTGTTCATGGGCAAACCCGGCGCCTCAAGTCCGAAACACCAAGCTGCCTCCGATTCCGGGAAATGGTAAGCTGCCAACTCAGTGCATGCCTTCCTGCCTGGGGGAAGGGATGGTAGAGACCAGTGATCACAGGAATAGGAATCAGGAAACCTCAGCTCTAATCCTACTCTGTCACCTGGCTTTTCACCTCATGGGGGACTCAGTTTCCTCCTTCATTCCTCAAATGAAGGATTGTATCAGATGATCTCTAAGTTCCCTTTAATATACTTATAAATACATCCTACCTTTCTACTACCTTACTCACCTCCACATACTCTGAAATCTGGTGACTTTCGAATCCTTGATGTTGCTTGCACCAGACACTCCATCTGCTGACTAGGTATTTTCACTGACTGTCCCCTTTGCCTGGGACATTCTTCCTCCTTATCTCCACCTCCTGGCTTCCTTTAGGTCCTAACCGACATCCCACTTTCTACAAGAAGCCTTCCTGAATCCCCTCTCACCTTTGTGCCCTCCCTCTGGAATTATCTCTGATGTATGCTTTATATATCTTGTTCGTAAATAGCTTTTTGCATGTTGTCTCTTTTATTATGCTGTGAGTTCCTTGAGAGCAGGGATTTTTTTTCTTTATTTTTCTTTGTATTTCCAGCAAGTAGCACAGTACCTAGGCCATAGTAAGCACCTAATAAAAGCTTGTAGACTTGACACGTTCGAGCTGTAGACTGCCTCCTCCCCCATTCTCTTCCTAGTCAGGGGAAGCTCCTAGTGAACTCTTCTATACCATCAGGTTTTTCTGGTATAATTCCTTAGCTTCTAAGAGAAATTTTAATTTGGCATCCTAGGACCTCAGAATTAGAAAATTTTCTAACTTGGTTTATTTGCAAATAAGAATACTCTCTACCTCATCCCTGATAGCCAGTCATCCAGCCTCTGCTTGAAGACACCCCCCCCCCCCCAGTGACGGGAACCTCACTATCTTCATGAGTAACCCATATTTTCTACAGTGCTTTGACATTAATTATCTCATCAGAACTTCACAAAAACCCTGTGAGGATGTTGTGGTAGGTTAAATTCTCCTAGGTTGATAAATGAGGAAAGTGAAGGAAAGAGAGTCCAGGTGACATCCTCAAGGTCCCACAATAAATTAATAACCAAACCAAAACTAGGACACAGTTTTCCTTATTTTTGGTCTATGACCCTTTCCACTAGATCTGCTGCCCTTAATGAAAGATGTTGCTACTTGGGTTTTTTGTTTTCTTTCCTCTAGGCTCTATCATGGAGAACTTCAGTGGACCCACAGCACCCCTGCCCAACCCGAGGATCATGGAGCTGTCAGTGAATGAGGTGACCATGTTAAACCAACTGAACGAGCGAAGGGACAGCACGACCAGCACTGTAAGTTCAGCCTACACTGTCAGTCGCCGCTCCTCCGGCATCTCCCCGTACTTGTCTAGCCGCCGATCCAGCGAGGCTTCTCCCTTTGGGAGCCGCCCCAACAATGTCAGCTCTGCCGACTCCTACGACCCCATCTCCACCGATGCCTCCCGCCGCTCCAGCGAGGCCAGCCAATGCAGTGGAGCACCGGGGCTGCTGAACCTCACACCCGCTCAACAGTACAGCCTGAAAGCCAAGTATGCTGCGGCTACCGGGGGTCCTCCACCAACTCCTCTCCCAAACATGGAAAGGATGAGCCTGAAAAATAAGATGTCTCTACTTGATCCATCAGAGTCCTCTCTGCCACCTCCCTTCCCACGTCCACTGGGACCAAGGCGTGGTAGTGATGGACCATCATATGGGTATAGTGCTGCCCCCACCTTCCCCCATGAAGTTACAGGCAATGGGACAAGGCGAGCAAGTGACCCCGTAAGGAGACTGGCTGCTGAACCTTTGTCTCTCCCCCGAGTGCAACGTTTCAATAGCACCAACAGCATGAACCCACCTCATCTGCCCCCCTGTGCAGAACGGAGGAACTTCAGCCTCCAGAATTACACCCGCTCAGATGGTGCCTTGCCCCGCCACATATATTCTCCCCGCCCTCCAAGTATCAGTGAGAATGTTGCTATGGAGACGATGGTGGTTGAGGCAGATGGTCCCAGTGGGGAGGATGACATCATGTTGCCTGACGATGTAGTACAGTACATCAAAGCACAGAGTTCTGGTGCTGCTGAAGACAGTAATGCCCTGGCATACCATGGAGAAGCCCCAAGTTTCCCTGGGAGCCTGAAGCTGCCAAGTCCAGGTCTCCACGGCCCACGAAGGATGGCAGCATCCAACTCTAACGGGATGCTGACTGATTGCCAATTAAGCTATGGTACCCCCAGCAACCTGAACAAAAACAATATGCCTGTGCAATGGAATGAGGTGAGCTCGGGCTCTGTGGATGTTCTTTCCAACCAGCAGGCCAAGCAATTTCCTCAGGGCAACTTAGCTGTGGTACAACAGAAGCAGACCTTTGGGCAGTACCAGAGCTACAGTCAGCAGGTCATGCAGACAAGCCCCAGTGACCTCGATAGCACTCAATCCAACCTCCTTCCAAGAAATGGGGTTGCTCCAGGACCAAGGGTCAATTATATGCAGGTCCGGCAACCACTACAGGCCAATCCCTGCCCCAACATGAACCCGGACTTAAGCCCTGATGCAGGATACAGTCAGCCTCACCCCATGCTGAGCCCAAACACTATGGGTGGGGACATGAATCAGCTCTCTCCATCATGTAGTAACATGGGAGTCAAGACAGGACACCTGGGCCTCCCTCAGCAAATGGATGTTGCCTCTGACCCTACTCTGATGGTAAACAACCGTAGAGAGCACACACTACCCAACCCAGCCATGCACATGGTGACCCCACAGAACTACACACAGCAGAGCCATCACTTGCCACCCTCCATGAGCCAGGAAGGCTACCACCAGTCCCCATCTCTTCTGACCTCCCACCAACCCAATTTTGTTGACCCTCAGCAGAACATGATGGGGTCAGTGGGACAGAACTTTGGACCAGGCCTGGTACAGCCACGTCCACCCCCGGAGCCAAGCCCAGCCAACAGACACCGTGGGGTACGCTCTTCACAACAGTTGGGCTACATGAGAGCCACAGCATACCCGATGGCCGCTGGAACATCCGGCCAGGAGACTGGGGAAGCTGTTCCCAAACCAATAAATGACATGGTCTCCCCACCACAACAGCAGCAGCAACTGCAGCAACAGAATGCCAGCGGGCCCCGGGATAACAGCATGATGTACTACTATGGGCAGATCCACATGTATGAACAGAATGGAAATTTTGAGAACCATGTGGACTGCCGGGTAATGCAGCAGCAGCAGCAGCAGTGTTCATTGAGCAGCATCAAGCCACATGCCATGGCTTCCCCAGGGGCCAACCAGGTATCCAGCACTGTGGACTCCCAGCTATTAGAACCTCCACAGATCGATTTTGATGCCATCATGGATGATGGCGACCATTCAAGCCTCATGTCAGGAACCCTGAGCCCCAGCATTCTTCAGAATCTCTCCCAGAATTCCTCCCGCCTCACAACTCCACGGAACTCCTTGACCCTACCCTCAATCCCAGCAGGGATAAGCAATATGGCTATTGGGGACATGAGCTCCATGCTAACAACATTAGCAGAAGAGAGCAAGTTCCTTAACATGATGTCTTAACAGAAAGCACAAGGAGGCAAGAAGGGAGGGGCTGTTTGCCAAGCAATCTGATGAATGTGCTTTTGAAAAATAATCACTTCCTAGAGAATAGTTTTTTTTTTCCAACAAGTATTAAATACATGAAAGGGATTTTAACAAATTACCTGTACAGACTTCACAAACTCTTTAGAGGCATTTTTTGTACCTCTATGATGTGTCTCTAGTCATTTTTTGACTTATTTTACAGAGCACTGAAAAATGTCATAATAGAAAAGGGTCGGGGGGGGGAGGGGAAGGATGGGACTCCTATAAGCCTTCCATGTAAATGCACAACTATGCTCTGGCAGCCTCCCTTATGTCATTTGGTTGATGAAAACTTCTTATTAGCCAAAAACTTTTCCCTAACCTGCTTCCCAAGCAAATTTAGGAAGGAGGAGTGGTAAGGAGGGAAAATTGCATTTTGGTCTGAATTTGGAAGCTATAATGCATATTCAGCTCCCAGGAGATTAGGTTTTCCTTATGGTGCCAGTGAGGGAAAGTGCTCTTTTCCCCCACTCCCCTCCCCAGTTCTTTAAGAATACTTTAGTGGAACATTAAGTACCCTGCCACAGAGAAGAAACCACCAATTCCATCCAGCCACTCCAAAAGTGCCTTACTGTGCTCTGGTAGGGAAGTATCAAAATATAGGGCCTGCAATGGAGAAGGCATCAAAGTATAGGGCCTGCAATCTTTGTAAGATATGTGTACATTAATAAATAAAATATGACAGTGTTGCTAGAATGACACATACATGGGCTGAGTCCAGAATGATGGCCCCCTTGTATCCAGATTGTGTTTACAGTGTGGTTGATGTTGTATTTAAAATGAACCCCATCTTGAAGAAGAACGCTCATTTTATATACCTCCAGGGCAATGGTGATGCTATACATTGGGGCTAGACCAGATTTGGTCTGACACATTGGGACTGTACTTGCCGAAGGGGATAGGTAGGGGCAATGATGCCTTACCATTGGTTGGAACCCATTCTTTTTCCTTCCTAGGATTGCCTTCCTCCTCAATCAGAATATCAGGAGTTGACTTAAAAGTCTGATGTCAGGAAAGAGAGAAATATGCATTTACCAAAAGCTTCTGTATTTTCCTAATACGTTATTCTCTTGCTTTGCTATGAAAACGCTACAGGGCTCTGTCACAGGTCCCCTTCCCCCTCCCCCCCCCCCCCAGGTCTCTGAAGGGCACTTATTTTTCCCAGCAGAATGATAGTGTCCAAACCTCTGACAGTGCTCATTACTCTCGGTTGAGTTACAAATGGGCTGTACCTGCTGTATCTCTGTGATACCCCTTCCTCCTCCCACCTTCTCCCATTCATTCATAAAGGAATGATGAGTGTTGCATGGTGTGCTGGCTCAGGGGCTGGGCTGGACCAGCCCTTCGGAGCACTGAAGAACTGTCACCAAATTCTCCTGCTCAGAGAGGCTTGGCCCAACTTGGAATATGAAGAATGCATTTGGAGCTTGGATTTCAAGGGGTAACACTGGTTTCCCCCACCTTTTATAATAGGGTTTGCAGCAGTCAAAATCAAACCCACTACTCCATTGTTATCAGTGATTTGGGATATTCTCCCAGCATCTGACATGACTTAACCCTTTTTATGTCCCATGACTGCTAAGGGTGATCATTGGACAGAAATCAGAATGATCAGTCCTGGGCTTCACTATCACACAGTGCCCTGAACTCTGTTACTTTTAAAAGGTCAGTTCTAAATGCACAAATCTTGGATGTCCCGAAAGTCCCGAAGAGTCTGTGGCTTCCTAATGGTGTTCACTCATTTACTGAGATAGTATTATGATAACCATCCCCGATTTGTATATATTCTGTATAGAAGACACCATTACTAAAAATACTGTAGGTGAATGTTGGGTCAGATTTATATCTCAGAAACACATTTTTAGCTGTTTTCTACATCCTACAAATTGAGATGACACACTCAACTTGTAAATAACTCTTTTTGTACATTAAAAAAATAATTTTTTTCATAATTTATTTTGTCTGTCTTCTTACTCCTTGACAGTAGCTAATGCAAACCAGGACGGTAAATTTGTTGCATTTGAAATGAAATTAGACTGTATTTTTTCTTGGCCAAATTGATATTGACATTGCTTTCTAGCCAAAGAAACATTTTTAAACTGGAGTGTTGGCTAGCCAATTTGGTTCCTGCAGCTGAGAGCTTGGTGGTTCATCAGGGGATGGTTCTAAACACTAAGTGGTTTTATAATCAGTCTTTATGACTGGGTCAGTTTGTAGAGTCTTAAGCTGGAAAAGACCCAAGAGGTCATTTAGCCCCCTTTTCTAGAGGGGAGGAAGCTGAAGCCAAGAAAGGTAGCAAAGCCAACTCAGGTCTCCTCATGGCCAAACCAGTATTTCTACTAAATTGTGCCACCGTTCTCATTCAGGTAAATTTAGAGCTTCAAGGCTACGGGCTGAGAATGGGACTTTTGTCTGCCTTTCAGCAGAAATCATTCATTTACAAAGATTTTGGCTGAGAAAGGAGAAGAGAATGAGCATTTACATAGGACCTACTATGTGCTGGGCATTGTGCTACATGCTTTTTACAAACATTATCTTATTTGATCCTCACTACAACCCTCAGAGGTAGGTGCTACTTATCATCATCATCTCCATTTTAAAACTGAGGAAACTGAGGCAGTAAAGGTTATTCAGCTAACAAATGACTGAGGTCAGATTTAAATTTAGATCTTCTTGTCTCCAGGCCCAGCATCTGCCCTCTGCACCACCAGGTGCAGAATCACAAGAGACGCCAAGAGCATGAACATGGACTTAGACACCAAAGTCCAATGCATTTGAACTGGAAGGGAAGGGGAACCCTTAAAACTTTAAGAGGCAAGTTTACCAGTTTTATATAAAGCAAGTAAGACTGAACTTTGTGATCCCTAAAGTGGCCCGGGGCTGAAAACAGAAATGGGCCCAAGAAGCATGGTTGACATCCATGTTAGATCATTGGGAGAGGCTAAGGATGTTTGCAGCATGTTCCTAATTTCTGAAGGCAGATAACATGGAGGGCAACCATGCCTTCCCCTAATATGGCCTCTAATGTTTTCATGAATTCAGCAGAGAAAGCAACCTGAGTTAGAGACCCAAGAAGCATTTGTAAAGGAAGAGAGGTGGAACTTTGCTTTTTATTGTACATATGTGAAACAGTGTGTGTGTGTATGTGTCTATAAATATATACATCCACACGTATGTTTATGTATGTATGTATATATACGCACATGCCCATATGTAAGTATACATATAGTATAATAATAAATAGCTGACCTTTTGAATGTGCTTCCCTGTTTCAAGACATCTTATATAGATTCTATCATTTGACCCCTATAACAACCCTGTGAGGAAGGTAATGCATGTATTATTCCTACTTTTATAGATGAGGAAACTTAGATTAAGAGAGATTGACTTGCCCACGGTCACACAACTATTAAATGGTAGAGCTATAATCAAAGGTCTTCTGAATCCCAATTCTAAGTCTGCCACATCATGCTGAAAGTTTTAATAGCATGATGCTTTGGGGACATATTCTTCCAGTGGTACAATCTTTATCTTTTTAGTCCTCAACAAATTACTGTAGTTCATATAATTGAATCTTAGTTCTAAGGAGAACCAATTCCCCCCCTTTATCTTCAGTGCCATCCCTGGACTGGGTATTTGTCCTCCCTCACCCACTGTGGATCTGAGTCAGTTTCTAATTATCCAGTCCCGTTCCCTAATGTCCCTTCAGTAGGAAATCCTTTTCAATTCCTTAAGAATTTTCATCCCAAGTAACTGTAGACAAGTTGTGAGATAAATGGGGAAAGTACAGGTGGA
Organism: Pseudochirops corinnae; assembly: GCA_028646515.1. Lineage (NCBI taxonomy): Eukaryota > Metazoa > Chordata > Mammalia > Diprotodontia > Pseudocheiridae > Pseudochirops > Pseudochirops corinnae. The sequence continues at coordinate 80,066 of JAQQSV010000165.1, forward strand.
ATGATGAAAGATTTCCCCCATTAAAAGCCATGCCCATAAGTCTTAACTTTTCACCCACATCCTGGTTTCTCCAGTATTCTATTTCCCCCAAATTATGAACAAGAGTACAGCACATAGACAACTCAGATACACAGCTAAATCTTACTTCAATTTTAGGGAATTTTCAAATGCATTATGGTATAGTGGGCAGCACTGAATTTGGAACCACAAGATCTAAATTTGAATCCTGGATTTGTCACCTGTGTGACCTTGGCAAGGTCACAAGCTCTCTGGGTCTCAGTTTCCCAGTCTGGAAAATAAACTGGAACTGGATGACTTCTAAGGTCTTTTCCATCTCAAAATCTATCATTCTATATCTGTTGCTAATTCCTGAGCTCCAACTTAATATGATTCACTTAATGATACCCAATCTCACTACAGGTGATACCTCAGGTTTAAAAAATAAAATTAATCCAAAGGTCTTTCCTCTAAGGCAGTGGTTATCAACCTGTGGGTCACAACCCCTTTGGGGGTCAAACGACCCTTTCACAGGGGTCACCTAAGACCATCGGAAAACACATTTTTCCGATGGTCTTAGGAACTGAAACACTGCTCCTCTGTCTCCAGGTGGGTCCGCCCACATGCAGATACACTCACACATGAGTATTAAAGGGTCACGGCATTAGGAAGGTTGAGAATCACTGCTAAGGTCTGACCTTTAAATTGTGCCTCTTCTGGGTCACCTTCCAGTCCTGCTTTGGGGTACCATCTGTACTTCCCCCTTTCTGTTACCTGTATAATAAAGTTCTGTATCATTTTTCTGTTCCTCACCCCTTAACAGTAGGGCTGTTCCCCAGCCCCTGACTTCACATTCATCATCAATTCAATTCAGCATCCTCCTATCTCAGCTTTTTTTTAAAGGCCTCTTGACCACCCACCTTTTCCTGTTTCTCCCCTCCAGGCTGCCCAAGGGGCACCACCCACCTGGTCAAATTGAAGACTTCCTGCCTTTCCTCCTATTCTAGGCTGTCACACTCCTTTAAAACACTTGTATCAAGGGTTTTGGTTTTTTTGAATACATAATCTACATTTTAAAGGGAATCCTCATTTACTTCAACTGCACTTTAAAATACTTAAGAAAAAATGCTTAAGATCCTAAGATAAAACTTTTTTTCCCTAAATATACTTTATTCACAGTTTCAACCATCATGGTATAATGGGCAGAAAAAAAATAACTAGATTTCTCAGTCAGATAGAGGTTGGACTTAAATAGCCTTATCCAAGATTCTGTGATTTTTAAGTTGAAATCACTACATACATGACCTCAAGTGAGCAAACCATCTAATTTCTCTGGGTCTCATTTTCTTCTATAGTAGACTGAGACTGGGCTCGTGGGTCTTTGAGATCCCTGCCCCCTCTAGATCTATGATTCTGTGAGAGAAGAAGGGATAAGACTACATGACCTCTACCCTTCCAGCTCTAAACTCCAGGATCCTATTACCTCTTCTCCCAACAAACCTTTCTCCTGAGTCATGCAATAGACTGATTTAAGAATCACCCTTTGGTGAAGCTGGTATAGCCACTGGTGGAAGTGGGAAGGGCAATCACTCAGTCTCCTACTGAAATGGTACAGAGATAAGCAGACCCATTGAGATCAGAATCCTGAGTAATTCACAGCTTCTTGAAAGGTACATGGGAAAAAGCAACATTCCTCAAAATCAAATGCCAAGTGGGAATGTTGGGATGCAATTAAGTAGAACAATACAGAAACTTTTAGGAGAAACTTCTGATGGAAGGTTTATTCTTTTCCTATGGTGGAGATAGGCATAACAGGAAAAGAGATGACCATGTGTCAGCTGAACAGGAAAAAAGCAAGGAAGTATCCTAGGGAAGTACAATGAAGCTCTTCTGCCATGGCAGGACCTTGGACAACAACCGAGCAGAGGTCACAGGGGAAGACCAGGACGAACAATAGTCTACCTAGTCTACCTAGCATAGAAAGTAGAGGTCAGAATTCAGCGGAAGACAAACAAGAAAATCAATATAAGGTACCAGTAATTAGTACCAGAAAGTAGCCCTGAGTCGAAGTCAAGGTCCTAATTACAATAATACATTGGTAGAACATTTTAATGTTTTAAAGTGCTTTTTATACATTATCTGATACGGACCTTACAATAAACTTCACAGTACCTACAGGTACTATCTAACAGATATGGAAATTGAGGATCAGAGAGGGCACCTTCCCCAAAGTCACACAGCCAGAATGTATCAAAGGCAGAGTTTGAATCCAGATTTTTCTAGTCTAACATTCTATCCAGTAGATTCCCATGGGGCTTTTCATAAAATTCCTCTGAGGACAGAAACCAATCCAAAGGCAATCCTGACCCTAAAGATGTATTACATCTGCCTGCAAAACTTTGTCAAAGTTGATCTTGATACCTTTATTAATTCCTGGTGTATTAAACTGAATCTGAGATCCCAATCCAAACTTTTTTCATCTTTGATTATTTGCATCTTGGGTTTTTATATTTTTGTTTATTTTTTTCAGAGTCTTTCTCCTCAATTATGTTTAGTTCTGGCAGATATTACTGCATCTGAGATGTGCAGAATCTGTACCTTAATGAGAATTTCCTCTACAGCAGTGGTTCTCAAACTTCCTAATGCCGTGACCCTTTAATACAGTTCCTCATGTTGTGATGACCCCCAACCATAAAATTATTTCTGTCGCTACTTCGTAACTGTAATTTTGTTACTGTTATGAATCGTAATGTAAATGTCTGATATGCAGGATGTGTTTTCATTGTTACAAATTGAACATACCCCAGAGGGTGAGCACCGCTGCTCTACAATATGTCCCCAAAGAGGTCATTATCATTCCCCACAAAGTCTTCCCCCTTCTGAACTTTCCTATTCCTCTTAATATCCAGGACACCGTCCTCCCAGGCACCCCAGCTCACAACCCTAGTGTCATCCTTGACTTCTCACTCACCTCCCACATTCAACCCTTTTCCAAATCTCCTTAGTACTTTTACAACATTTCACATATATCCCCTTCACAATATCTACATATAGATATATAGACATAGATTATGTTTGCCCTTCCTTTTCAAAGAGTACCAAGGCATCAGGGAAATGATGACGTGACTCGCAGTTGACTTTGATTTGGGAAGGGAGGCTGTGCAAAGTCACCAGCCTCACTTTCTCCTCCAGAGCCATCTGGATTCAGATGTATATATGTGTATATATATATATAGACGCAAACACACACAATATATATATATATACACATATATCTATATGTATATATAAAATCTTAGATGAGAACCTCATCATTTCTTGCCTGGACTGCCACAATAGCAACCTTCTAACTGGTTTCCCTTCTTTAAGTCTCTCCCCTCTCTGATCCATCCCCCATTTAACTACTCAAGTGATTATTTTTCTAAAGTTTAGTTCTGACCATGTCACAGACCACTCCCATCCTCTACACCTCTGCTCATTAAGTTCCAGTAGTTCCCTATCACCTCTAGAATCAGGCATTCACATACTGGTCAAAAGAAGCAATACAAGGACACTCTCAAGATCTCTCTGAAGAAATTTGGAATCAATTGCATGACATGGCAGATGCTGGCAAAGGACCACCCAGCACGGCTTGCTGAATCAAAAAAGCCACTGTGTTCTATGAGTGAAGCAGAATTACATTAGCTCAAAAGAAACTTGAGATGCACTAATTTAGAGACATCTGCACCCGAACTGTTCACATGGACTTATTTGTTCTCAACCTGTAGTAGAGCCTTCCAAGCTCATATTGGTCTGATCAGCCATAGTCAGACACACTGTGCCTTAACTCCAACATAGCGATCTCATTTTAGTCCTCTTTGAGAACAAAGGACAACAACCAACCAACCAGGATCACATATAAAGACCTCTGTTTCACATGTAAAGCACTTCATCTCCTGGCTTCTCTCTGCTCTTCCAGCCTTCTTACACCTTAACACTCCATAGACACACACACACACACACACACACACACACACACACACACACACACACACATGCACACACAGTTTCCCTGTTCTATAGGAGTCTTTTTCTGGCTTCCCAAGCTACTAATGTACTTCTCTTTCAGAAGACTTTCACGTACTCCATCTTTATCTTCTATGTAACCACTTACATGTTGTCTCCCCCTCTAGAATGTATGCTCCTTGAGGGCAGGGCTTATGGTTTTTATTTGGTGGGAGAGAGGAGAAGTATTGCTTTTCTATATCCACAGCACTTAGCACATAGTAAGTGCTTAATAATTTCTTTTTGATTGACTGACTAATTGACCTGCTGACTGATTGGCCATCCAGTCTTTACTGGAAGGTTTTTAGTGGTAGAAAACACCACTTCCCAAGACCGTCTATTCTGCTTTTGTACACCTCTAATTGTTAGTAAGTTTTTGCCTACATTGAGTCTAAATCTGCCTCTCTGCACCACTCCCCCATTGCTTCTAGTTTTGTTATTTGGGGCCAAACAGAACAAGTGTCATCCTTCTGTGTGATGAACCTTCTAATACTTATAGGCAGCTCTAAGTCTCTTCTCTAGAGTAAATGTCCCCTCCTTTAACTGGTCTTCACGGCACAATCTTAATGTTCTTTATCCTCTTGGTGCCTCTCCTCTGGCTGCTTTCCAGCTTATCAATGTCTTTCCTAAAATACAATCCCCATAACTGAAAACAATGCCCCAGATGTGGACTAACCCAAGTAGGGTACAATGGCACAATAACCATCCTAGTCTTAGACATTATGCCAAACTCCATGCTATCTAAGATCACATTTGCATTTTTATTACCATATCAGAGTGTTGACTCTTATTGAGTTTACAATCCACTAAAAAGTCCAAAGAACTTTTCCAGATGAATTCTACCTAACTACATCTTCATCTTATATTATAAAGCTGATTTTTAAAATTTAAGTGTAAATGGAACATTTTTTGCTATTAAATTTCATCTTATTAGAGTCTGTTTCTTCTGTACTGTTAAGATCTTTTTGGCTACTAATCCTGTCATCCAATCATGCCCCCTCTGTCCTGGCCCCCCTTCTATTCTCTTTAGGTACTTTCTCATTTGGTGACCTCATCAGCTCCCATGGGTTTAATTATGATCTCTATGTGAATGACTTTCAGATCTATATATCTAAGCCTAGTCTCTCATCTGAATTCCAAGTCCATATCACCAACTGCCCATTGAATATTTTGAACTGAATATTCCACAGACATTCTAAATTCAATATATCTCAAATTGAATTCATTTCTTTTCCAAAAAAATCTGACTTTTTCATAAACTTCCCTATTGCTGTCAAGGACACCACCAAACTTCTGGTTTCCCCCCCCTTTTTTTTTCCAAATTTTATTTATTTAATTTTTAATTTATGGAATAAAGACAGCATTTCCATAACAGTATAATAAAAAGATGATTGTACATGAAACTGCAAGTCTATTATGTACAACAGATTTTTATTCCTAATAGTTATTGTCATTCATGGAGTTGTTTGCTCTATAGTCCAGTCTTACCTTTAGTGTTCCTTGTATATGACATTATGCTTTCTATTTATGTGCTGTTGTACTTAGCATCTACCAGGCCTCTTAAAACCCCTAGTTTCAGCCAAGACTCAGTTCAACATCACCTACATGAAACCTTCCTGATCCTCCTACTGCAAGTAGCTTTATCCATAAAACATCATTTTGTATCTATTTTACACACACACACATACACACACACACACACACACACGTGTGTATGTGTGCATATGTTGATTTCTCCAACGGATTGGAAGCTCCTTGGTGTCAGGATCTACTTCACTTTTGTCTTTGTATCCCCAGTACCTAGCACTATGCCTAATACATCAGAAGGAATAACAAATGTTTATTGATTTTTTGTTATTATTGAATAACAATAATTATTAGATTAGTGATTAGTATAATCTATAAAGTTGACTAACTCAATCATTGATTTTTTTTTAATTGGTTGATAAAACAAAACAATGGACAGGCCTCTCCACAAGGGACCTTCCAAGTTGAGCGCATAATGATTACTCTTTAGGTATATCTATTCAATCACTTTTGAATCCACCCAATTTGTTGTACTCTCATCCAACCCATTAGTGTAGCATCATTTGTTCTTGATGAACCTATAGTAGTTCTTTTGTAAGCGCTGCTTCCCTTTATAAATGTTCACTCACATACTCATTAAGAATAGGTTCTAGAATTTTGCCAGGAATTAAAATCAAGACATTGGACTGTGGTACATTTTGTGTTTTTCCAGTCTTACCCCCAAGAATTTTATTCTCTACAATCTTACAAAAATTGCTGGAAGTGGCTCAGCGATCACCTTCACCAGTTTTTTCACTATTTGGGGATATAGTTCTCCTGGGATCTGTGAATTGAAGTCATTGAGGGCAGCAATTATTCTTATTATCTCCCTACTTATCTTGGGTTTCAACTCCTTATTAGGCATTTTTGGTCTATCTTTTCCAGACTGAAGATCAATATCTTTAGCATAGAGAAAAAAAAAAAAAGAAAGAAGCAAAATGAGAAATGGGTACTTCTGTCTTCTCTCCATTATCAAGCCCATCCATCCTGAAAAGTGGTCCTATCCTTTCTTTCATCTGCCTCTCTTCTTCTAGATGGCTTTGAAAACCCTTTTTTATTGTCCTTATCCTTCCTCATCCTGGCTACTCACTCCACCACACAAATGAAACTCGTCTCTTGAAGGTTAAGAACCATCTGTTGGTACAATGCAGGGACAATGTGTGTGCTCCATTGGTACCCACATAATATCAAGAGATTTAGAGGAAGGTACCTAGCTTATTGGATGGACACCCTCTGGAGGGTGGATATATGAGAGGATATAGATAAGAATAGCTCATGATGAGGGTTAGGATTTTCGATCTAAACACCTGGAGAGATCACAGATTGAAAATACCCTAAGCAAAGTCTTTTTAAATAAGACATATGCTTCCTGAGCCATATTCCAGCTACCTACCTCATCCCCCCAATTCCCAATGAAATCTTACGTTACTTCCTGCATCAGACTCTCTAGTTCATCTTGATTGTTACCCATATTTTGTATAACTGCACAGAGGCATTTGAAACCATGGGTTTTAATTGTTGGCTACTTTCTTAAACTTTTGTCTCTTATCATTTTCCTAAGTGTTTTTATTTTTTCTACATTATAGCAACTCCATATGGAATCTAGTCTGACAGATTTCATAGTATTCCTCTCCCTACCCCTTCTTGTTAAGTCCCTTTTGTTTAGATTTAGAGTTTTCCAGACAAATACATTCTTACCATCCTTGTAAGGTGCATTCCATTCCTGGCCAGACACTTGGGGTTCATACATTTTAATTCATAGTCTAGAAATCCAAATTCCATTTTCAGATACCATCTCTTAACTTGCTTTTCACATCTACCCTTCCTATGCAAACCTCTTCCACTAGACCAAGTTCTAATAAGAACTCACTGATAGCAACTAAGAATAAATATCCCCACTGTTGAAATGCCAGCGTGACTTTAGCTGCATCTGGTTTGCAATGACAATACCAAAAAAGAGCCAGGAAACCTGCACTGAAATGCTGATGGCTTCCCAACAAAAGTATCCCCTTCTCCATTAAGGAAAATACCTACTCCAGGGTGGCTTACAAAGACATGAGGTTGCTTCTTAAATGCTTAATACCAACACAAGCATAATCAGCATACGTTTCTGCTTCCCCACGAAGATGGGTGGAAATGGTTTAGTTGGTTAAGGAAGAGGTGGGGCTGACACAGAAAGTAGTATTGGCTACTCTGGTGGCCAAAATTGCACGATTAGGTAATTCTTCCCAAGACATTTACCAAATCTAATTAAAAGAGTCCCCTGGACTCTGAACTACCTATACTAGGTGCTACAGAGTGAAAGAGAAAGAAATGATGTCTTCTACAGATTTGTATCTCCTTAGGATAATCCCAGGGATGACAAGGGAAAGGCAGCCCAGAAGCAATTGGATTTCACCTTGGGGTGAAATATATACTACTGATGTACTTGGAAATTGGCCAACATGCATAATCTCAGAGGGCTATATACATTATGTACCTCTTCCTGCTGTGAAACCAATGTGTGAAATTTGGGGGGGAGGACCATATTTCAGTCATTTGTGATTGTGACAATGAAAAATCTTCTGATTAGTTGAGGGACCAAAACTACTAATGACTCAGCAAGAAGCTGAGACAGAGCTGAGTGTGCATACAGAAGGATCAAGATGACAATTGCTTGATCTCTTTCCTGGAGCTTTCAAATAAAGAGGATAATTTCAAGGTAGGTAGTAATTTCATGCTAGGTAGGAGACCATCGCTCCTTCACCCAGCCACCACATGAATTCATGACACTTCTTTCTTTTGTCTCTTTTGTGTTCTTTCCTTTCCTATTAAAAGTGAATAAATATGCAAATAAGGAATTGGACAAGTTATGACCTTGTGAGCTTCAAGAGGTTGGAAGTACCATCAGATATACCTGGATTCAGTGGGGAGCCAGCCCCAAAGCTTGCTTGATTCAGCCAAGCAGTAGGTTGATCTGGCAAGTGAGTCACCATAGCCTGCAAAGAGCTAGACCAGATGAGCCAGGGAGTACCTCACCTTATGGCAGACTGGGGGTGGAGGGAGGGAACTCCTAGAAAGGAGAAAAGGACTTGATGGCCTGGCATCAGGAGGTAATTTTTGACCAGGTGTGCCTTTGTTTGTGTTTCAATCATTTTCTGCTTTAAATTTGAGCCTATATTCTCCAGGGGCCTAGTATGAGTAGGAGGGAGATTGAATCCTGTTAGGCAGATGTGCGTAAACATCTGTTCTTACTACACCTTCTCAGAAAAAAAATATTTTCTATAATTGATATCAATTGATTATCAATGATATCAACTAGTTAATATTGATTATCACTGATATGATTTGATATCAATGATATCAACGGATATTGGTTACTATGGAAGAGATATTAATTGATTGGCTGATTATTTGGGGTAACACACCAGATGGGAACTCATAAGTGATAGTATTAGAAGCCCTAACTACTCAAAATTATCTCCTAGAATCCTTAAGGGAGAAGTGTTTAGCCATCTCTGGAAACTTCAGCCTGCCAATACAAGTAGGGATTGTGAGAGTGAGCCTCAAGTGAAGCCTCAAAGTGGAAAATGCACCTGAGAATAATTGAGGATTGACACAATCTGCTTTTTTGGCTCAGGGCATGAGGCTTAGGTGAGTTCAAAAGTTGAGATATCAAGTCAGCCTTGTGAAAGTCATTGGGGAAAATAAGTAAATAAATCCCTGAAGGAGGGCTTGGAGAATGTCATGATATTCCAATTTTTCTGACTATTTCCTATTTTCTCCTAATCCCTAGTAATTCCTATAACTTCCAAATACTCCTAATCCTATGGCACAATGATTTTAGGAAGCCAGAGGTTCTGGGGGGGGTCACATAAGAACTAATCCTAGACTCCAGCAAATGGGAGTGATGATGAAGTGGTTGGGCAGAGATTCAAGCATAAGACTAGGATATCAGAAGACCTGCATTACTGTCAAGCTTCTGCCACTGATCTCCAGCTAACATTAGACGAGTCTCAGTTTCCTCATTTGTAAAATGATAGGTCCAGATTACCTTTGAGGTTCCTTCCAGTTCTGATATTCAATGAGCCAACAGTGAGAGTTTATGAAGATGGCTCTACTGGTTGATTCTATAAAGGATCAATAACTTGCCCATTTTCACTAACCTCAGCTTGACAAAAACAAATTTAAATCATAAGATTCAGTAACTACTTATAACTATTGTCCTAGTCTTCTAGGAGGTTGATACTTAAACCTGATCAGAACATAAAGCAGCTTGTTGTATTGCTGTTCAAGTATTTCACGTTTCACCTTGGTTATTTATGCATTGTGCAAATAATTCATGATATGTGCCTGCTGGTAAAGCAAACAGGCATGGGCCAGTCTTCTTGTCAATAGCTGCCCTCATTGAAGCAGAAGATTTCACCCCTTTAAGATTGCTCCACTCATTGGACACAGGACCTCAACCTTCTGGAACTCACAAGGTCGCATCCCAAGATCACGAAAGAGCAAACACAAAATCAGAAAAAGAATCCAGGGTCTCAAGTTCAAGCTTGCCTACTTGAACCCACTCGGGTGAAGTCATTATCATGATAGAACCATGTAAAGCAGGAGTGGGGAATCTGTGGCCTCAAGGCCACATGTGACCCTCTAGGTCTTCAAGTGCAGTCCTCTGACTGAATCCAAACTTCACACAACAAATCCCTAAATGTTGCCATGAGGAGAGTCAGAAGAAGAAAGAGTCAGTCATAAGCTGCCTCTTTTTAAGGCTTCAGCACTCTACACTACTGCAACCTTCGTGGAGCAGGAGGAGGACCAAGGAACCCATCAGGGTTTGCCACATCATACTAAAACACCAAGTCCTTTCAGTATTAGGTCACCACGTGGCTGCTGGCAGCCAGAGAATTTGTCATCTCTGATGTGACCAAATGCCGAGTCACTGGAATCCCTGGAAATTTCCAGGGAAGCTCCAGCCAGACACTCCCTAAGAAGGCTCCCTATATACCAATTCATTGTCCACTATGTAGCTATTTGTTAAATTAAATTGCTTGTTGAATCCGAGGCAGAACAAGTCCAGTTGATTGAATACCTGTCTTACCAACCTCATAAGTAGAGGTCAACTGTGAAGCACTTGGGAGATGGGGTCCCTTAAGTGCAATGAGCTTACAAAGTACCACCTTCTTTTATAGAGAAGGGTACAGTGGCTTGGAGAGATGCCATGATTTGCCCACAGTCACAGGAGGAATGGGCCTTAACCCCATGAAATTGCTTGTTTTCTAATCTGGAAATTTTTCCTTGTGATTGTTGCTACCCCCCAGGAAACTTTTCTCACCTAATAGCATCTGAGAGCCACTAATTGTAAAGTGCTCTGAGCTTGAGGGAACAGAGATTCTACCTTCAGGTTACCAACCCAATTTTCAGTCTCTGAAACCCAGCAGCATTTTACAACCAATTCTCCATGACTTATTATCCAGTCATGGATTAATAGGGCCCCTTTTCCCCTGGGCCTCCTCCTTAGCCTGCCTGTGGGCCATTTTAGCCCTGCTCATTAGCACCTTGGCCAGAAAAAGAAGCTGAAACTGAAGCCAGACCCCTCTGCTCATCATTAGCACCAAATGCATTCATTTTCCCTTCCCCACATGTAGTTTCACTGTTCCTGGAATTCCTCCCCTGCCCCACCACCTCTTCACTTCTCTGCCAACCCACATCCTGCGCCCCCAACCAAATCTTGGGTCTAATGCACCTTGTCCAGAAGGTCTTCTGTGTTTTTGCTTTTCCCCAACATGGTCCCCACTTGGCTCTTTATTGTTGCTGAACTTGATAGCTCTGGCTCTAAGTTATTCACCTGTCATTGTCTATATATTAAAGGGTAAACTTGTACTTGGAGTCATTTCTCTCTAGAAAAGTGATTCAGTTATGAAGGAGGAGATACTTATCTTCAGAATGGTGTTGAGGAAGGAATGCTGGACTTAGAGTCAAATGATGTCTGGGAAAACATTTATTAAGTAACTAGCAAGCATTTATTCTGTGCCGGGCCAGGTGCTAGGGATAGAAATGAAACAGCAGGTCCTACCTTCAAGGAGCTTACATTCTTCTGGAACAGTATTGTAGGAGACCTGAACTCAAAAGACCTTAGGTAAAGTTTTAACTAGCTGTGTGACCTTGAGCCACGAACTTAACCTCTCTGTCAGTTTTCTTACCTTGAAAATGGGCATAATAATATAAACCTCTCATCTTACTAGGTTGATGTGAAGAAAGTAATCCAATCCAATGAACATTTATTAAATGCCTACTATGTGATGGGCACTGTTCTAAGCACTGGGAATACCATTAATAAAAAGCAAAACAGTCTCTGCCCTCACAGAGTGTACAGTCTAAAGGAGGAAACAAGACACAAAAGGAGGCAAGAAAGGATAGAGGGTTAGAGGGATCCTGGGGACACCTCGATCTGAGGAATTGAAAGCAGGTAGCAGAGCAGACGCAAAGTAGAATGAGCTGAATCCAGTTTCTACCTTCTATAAAAGAAGGCATTGGGAGGACTTTGGTATTCTGCCTCTACCAGCCGCTCCAATCAGAGGAGAGGAGAATGTGGGAAGTAGGGTCAATGGAGGCTTGAGTTAACATGAGTTTAGACGTGATGAGCTCGTGCCTGGAGGAGTAACCTCTATAGAGTTGAAACCAGGCAGGGCAGCATGTGTAAAGTAGAAAGTATTTTTTAAAACTTGAAGTGTTATTATATAAATATAAACTCTTCATGTTATTCAGTTGGAGGATATTTGACAAGGCAGATCTTTGCCAAAAGTAAAGTAGGCTGTCATCTATATGGTATGATTTCAGGGACCTTCTCCCAAGATGCCTCTTAGAGAATTCCATTATTAGAAATTCTCTCCTTTGAATCCACTGTGAGAGATTCATTCCTTTGCATCAATACAGTATTTTTTAAATGAAGGTACTCCTAAAAACAGGTTATCTATAATAGCTCCTATGTGACTCATAATTATATAGACTTAACAGCTTACAAAGTATTTTTCTCACAGTGCTCTGTAAATAGGTAATACAAGTATGATTCTTCCCATTTTATAGCGGAAGAAATTGGTCAAGCAACTTATCCATAGTTACACACAAGCATGAAGTGGCAGAACCTGGACTCAAATGCAGTTTTGCTAACTTATAATTTATTTGCTAGCACTCTAGCTATCTCATGTAACTCCACTATTAGACATCTACACACTAGCATGAATTAATTTAATCAAATAGTAGCAACTAGATAGAATCACCTTCCCTGACAAAAGAGGGGTTGTAATGACAAGGTAAGGAGAAAGAGTGAACCCTTGGTTCTGGAATATGAGGCACTTTTTATGGTAAGGCAAACTTAGGCAGGGCTGCCACAGTAAAGGCAATGGGAGATTACTGAGGGGTGAGCCAGATGGGCTCCAGGAAGCCAGTGAGCACTATGGGAGAAAAAGTAAGAATTCATAGTAGTTCAGATTTGCATAGTGCTGGCTCTAAGGTTTACAAAGATAGCAGCCTTCCTTAAAACTAGCCTGTAAGGTAGCTAGTGCTAGTAGGATTGCCCCATTTTACAGATGAAGACACTAAAACGTGTAGCGATGCACACACACCCAATATCCCACACAGCAAGTCTCCTGACTCCAAGTTTAACATTCCTTCCACAACACTCCGTTGAAGACAAACTTCTTCCACTCGGCAATTTGGAGCCTTAACCCTACATAACAGAGAGGTAACTCGTTTTCCAAGACATTTTGGAATCGTCAGTACAAATTCTCTCCACAACGCGTCTTTGTGCAGCCCCCTAAAGCTTTGGTTAGGGGGGCAGCTCCAGCATGACGGGACCTGGGTCAGCAGAGTTCTGCAGAGCACCTGGCCAAGGACCCCGTCATACACGTGATTCAGTAAGCGGTCATAAATAATAATAACCCCAACCATACGTTGCTGTTATAAGGTACAAGAGAGCCAGAGCTCCATTATTTATTTATTCATTTTTTCATCTAAATATTAGGGATGAAAAAACCAGATGTGGGATAGGTAACCAAGGATAATAGCGCCATTTCACAGCTGGATTCCACGCTCACCTTTTCCTCTGTTGCTTTTACCACTGAAGTAAACTGTTATGTTGGATGCGGAGGGAAGGAGGTGGAAGAGGAATTATGTCTGCATTTAATGCTTTTTGAGGGGGAAAAAAATCCATTAAGTCGGCTGCTGCCTTGGCGGGGCTGTCGCAGTCGGGCAGAGCGAAGGTAATTCCCCTGCGCCCTTTATTGCCTCAGCCTCGGTGGGAATGACACGGGAGCCCAGTGCTTTACGAGCAGTTGGAACTACTTGGAAGAGAGTACCCGCTGTAAATAAGTGGTGTGTTTTATATTATGGGCAGGACAATTTATGACCAACCATGGCCTTCTGCAGACAGCCATTTAGCCAGTAAGGAAAATGACCTAACACTTAAGAAATTTGGAAGCCACAAAACAACGTGTGTGTGTGTGTGTGTGTGTGTGTGAGAGAGAGAGAGAGAGAGAGAGAGAGAGAGAGAGAGAGAGAGAGAGAGAGATAAAGGAAAGAGGAGAGAGAGGGAGGAAGGGCGAGAAAGACAGAGACACAGAGACAGAGAGAGAGAGAGAAATAGAGACAGAAACAGAGAGAGAGATTCGAAGCCCTGACTTCAGATACCTGATATATAGTGTGTGTAAAAGCAGGAGAGGCTACTTTAAATATGTTTGCTATAAAAATGAAATGAATTGAAATAAAATATTCCTTCCCCAACCCTCACACACCCCTAAGCTCTCCTTGTGTTGCCTACTGAAGATGAGCCAGCTTCCATAGTCTGCTTCAGTCATGCTGTGTCTGTCATCATCATCACAGAAGGCTGGAGCTCAAGGAGCCCCCTCCCCATTTTACAGAAGAGCAAACTGAGGCATAGAGAGGTTAAATGGCTCGCTCCAGGTCACACAGTTAACAGCTACCCTAGTAGCTCTGTCAAAAAAAAAAGTGGAAAAAAGAGGAAATAAAATAAAGTTAGTTTAGCATAAGAGCAGGGAACCTGAGGCCTTGAGGCCACATGTGGCCCTCTAGTTCCTCAAGTGTGGCCCTTTGACTGAATCCAAACTTCACAGAACAAATCCTCTTAATAAAAAATTTGTTCTGTAAAACTTGGACTCTTGTTAAAAGGTCGCAGGGTCAAGGAGGGTCCAGAACCTTGGTCTTTTGAATACTTCTTCCTCTATTCCTCACATAAAGTTATGCTAAAGCAAGGGTGGGGAACCAGCAGCTTGGAAGCCACATGTGGCCTTCTAGGTCCTTGGGTGCGGTCTTTTAACTGAGTCAAAGTTCTACAGAACAAATCCTTTTATTAAGGGGATTTGTTCTGTGAAGTTTGGATTCAATCAAAGGGCTGCTCTTGAGGACCTAGAGGGCCGCATGTGGTCTTGAGGCTGCGGGTTCCCTGCCCCTGTGCTAAACTCATCTTATTTCCCCTCCCCCCCCCTTTTTTTGACAGAGCTACTAGGGTAGATCAGAAGAATGTCATAAGCATATTACATCTGGACTTTGGCAAGGCTGTCTCATAATACTATCACGGGAAAGATGGAAAATATGTTAGATTGTTCACTAATAAGCTAAACAATTCATGCTTTAAGAGTGCTGATTAATGGATCGATGTTAGCCTGAAGGAAGGCTGTCTTCAGCTCTGCCCTATTCCACACATTTTTGAATCAGATAAGTGGATAACAGCAATATGCTGTTGTCTAGCTTTTTAAATCAGCAGATCACTCAGAACTAAGGGGTAGCTAAAACACTAAATGGCAGCATTAGGATTCTGCTGGAATGATGGCCTAAAACTAACATTTAGCAGAGATTATCCTGGGGTTAAATAAATCAATTGCCCAAGTATGGATTGAAAAAGACGTAATTTGGCAGAGATTCAAATAACAGAGGTCTGAGTGTTTTGCTAGTCCAACAAACTCATTGTGAGCCAATAGTTTTGTGTGACTGTTGAAAAAGTTAATGTGTCACTTGATGCATTAATAAAGTATAATTTCTAGAACAAGGGAGGCATTGCTGTGCATGGCCCACATCAGACCACACCTGGAATAATATTTTCATTTTTAAAATGGACATTAAGAATTGTGGTGTGTCCAGAGGAGAATATCCAGGATGGTAAAGAGTTGTAAAGTACTTACAACATAAGGAATGAGAAAAGGAAGATGGAATGTTTACTCTGGAGAGCTTCTGCCCCCAAGTATAATGTAAGCTCCTTTAGGGCAGGGAGAGGTCATTTTGGTTTTTGTATTACCAGGGTCTAGCACAGTGTCTTGCACATAGCAGGAGCTTATAAAATGTCTGCTAAATTTAACTGGGTAGTCAGAGAAGGGTTGCCTTCACATATTTGTGAAATTCACATGGAAAAGGGATAATTTAGTCAGTGCAGTTTCTGTGATATAACCGGCACCTAATGGATTAATAGAAGCTTCAGGTTAGTGGATTGTCCAAAGGCAAAAATCCTTCCATCCTCATTGATGAAAATGCTTAAATGAATGGGTCAAGGAAGGAGAAGTAAGGCATAGGTCTTGATCCAAGAGCCTGGAATGTAAAGATGAAAAATGCAAAATGACAAAGACTGGGGAAAGCATGTCTTGTTTCCTAATCATTTCATTGGAGAAAGACAGCATGGCATGCAAAGACCTGGGTGCAACTACTACCTCCCACCCCTAAATAGTTGTGTGACTCTGTGCAGGTTGGGTTAAGTCTCTGATTCTTCTGTTTTGTAATTAGTACAAAATGGCTGTTTTTGTTTTTACTACTTACCCTAGAGAGTTACTCTGAAGGAAGTGTGATGCAAAAATCAAGTGCTCTAGAAATATGACTCATTGGAGTTATTGTCCCTCTCCTCTCATCTGATGGGCCTAACTGCCCAATCCCCTTGAACGAACAGGGTGTCACCAAATACAGTTCTTTCTGTAAGATGAGTACCAGAGGATAGGTACTTACTAGGGGCCATGCCACTGAATTCTAAGTCTGCTGGGTCTTTCTACCCAGCAGTAGTGGGGGTTATTTACTACTTACTTACTACCACTCCAATAGGGTCCTACTACTATACCATCCAGATTCTCCAGACACTGGGGAAGAGAAATGAAGAGAACAAGCATTTATTAAGCACCAAGCAAGACAGCTAGATGACTCAGTGAAGAGAGCACTGGGCCTGAAGTCTGGAAGACCTGAATTCAAATCCAGTCTCAAGCACTTACTATCTGGGGAAGTGTCCCTGGGCAAGTCACTTAACCTCAATTTGCCTTAATCTACTGGGGAAGGAGATGGCAAACCACTCCAGTGTCTTTGCCAAGAAAACTTCATGGACAATAGGGTCCACAGGGTCATGGAGAGCTGGACGAGACAGAACAACTGAGCGACAAATATAGTAGGCACTGTGCAAAGAGCTTGACAAATATTACATTTCATTTGATCTCACAACAACCCTCAGAGGAAGTGCTATTATTATTCCCATTTTACATTTGAGGAAACCAAGGCAGACAGAGGTTAAGTGACTTGCCCAGGCTTACAGAGCTAGGAAGTATCTGAGGTTGGATTTGAACTCAGGTCATCCTGTCTCCAGGCCCAGCACTCTACCCAGTGGGTCACCTAGTATCTGACCTGCCAAAGATATCCAAAAGATCCCTAGGCCTTGCCATTCACCCTTCAGCCACACCCTTAGGACTACTAGGCTTCTCCATCCTCCTTGCAACTGACTCCTCCTATATGTGAACATGTGAACATCTTCCCCATTATTGTGTGGGTTCTTTGAGAGCAAAGACTATCTTTTTTGTATTATCAGTGCGTTTCATAGTTCTTGGCACGTAGTAAGCATTTAATAAATGCTTTTAAATTCATTTCTTCATTCATACATTCATTCATTCATTCATCTGTGTTGTTCTCATCTCCCCAACTAGACTGTAAGTTCCAGTAGGACAGGTATTAGATCTTCTACTTGTCTGTAGCCAGCCCAGCAAGAGCACAGGGCTGGGCACACAATAAGTGCTCAGGCAATATTTGCTAATAGATTGACTAATTGCAAGAGTTAGCATTTGTGAAGCTCCTAGAGAGCACCCCAAATGAAATCCACAACATCTAAATATCAAGTGTATTTGGCAAAGTGCCTAAAGCTGTATTTTATTCCTACCGCCTATTATCGGTATTGATTTAAGAATTTGGAAATTCAATAAAACAAATTAAGTCGCCAAAAGAATGAACACCCAGAGCATCAACACAATTTACCAAAGAGAACAAAAAGAGATCACAATGGATGGATATTAGACGCTAGGGCTACATAAATAGCTGTAGTAAAACAATCCCTGCCATCCTGCTCCATGAAGAAAAGTAGTTAAACCAAGCACAGGAATTAGAAGCTGACTCTGCCTTTTGGATGCTAGGACACCTAGGGCTCGTCCCTGCTGAGCTCCCCTCAATCTTCCTTAAACGCCTTTGAGAGAGGTGCCTCCTTCCTTCCCAGGTGATGGAGTCACTTCATGGGGCCCTTCTGGAAATAATATCTCTGTCCTTATTAGACATAGGGACTAGACTGGTGGTTTCTCCTGTGTATGGAGTACCCACTTAGGAATTTCCTGTGCCTGTATATGTCAGTAGCACCTTCTCTGCTGTTCTAGTTAATTCTAGAGCCCTAAGACGTTAGGTGACTAGCCCATAGCAGAGAGGATACATCAAAAGCGAGGCTTGAACCCGATGGCTGTAGCTCCTAGACCTATTTTCTATCCACCCCACTGCCCCTCCTCTACTGCAAGACAATGATGCTAATGGAGGAATTTTAGGTCAGATCATCAGGTAGAACAGTATTGTCAAGTGTTCTTTTATCGTTCTTCAATCGTGACCAACGCTTCATGACCCTGTGGACCAAAATGTCCACAGTGTTTTTTGGCAAGTATACTGGAGTAGTTTACCATTTCCTTCGCCAGGGGATTAAGGTAAACAGTGGTTAAGTGACTTGCCCAGATACACGTAGCAAATACATGTCTGAGGCCAGATTTGAACACACATTTTCCTGACTCCAGGCCGGTGCTCTATTTGCTGAACCACCCGATGCCTGTAGCTACTGAGCAAAGTAAAAGTGAGGATAGTCAGGGATTGTGGTAGAAGCCCAGTGCTATAACCACTTAGCCACCTAGTTCCCCTTAAAAATTATATTATGTAGGAGGCTGATTACTGTCTAAATTACTCTGTCAATTAAGGGTAAGAGAAGTAATGCTAGCCCCAGAGAAAGTCAGTAGTGTCAAGGTTCTATCTCTAGTGATCTTAGAGGTGTGAATGAAGCCAAGGAAGAAGGAGAAAGAAGCCTTAAGGGACTGAACGCAGGAATTTTTATTTTTCTATTCCAACTAGTCACTACTGTTACCACTCTGAGGAATGGGAATAAAAGCTCATCTCATATAGCCCTTAATTAGTAGCTACAAAATCACAGAACTTCAGAAAGGGACAAAATTCTTTGGCAATGAAGTTTGTTTGTATTCCTTGAATTCTATGCATTGTTATAGAGATCCTGCAGCACCCCACATTTCTCACTGGAGTCTAGACTTTTCACTTTTGGTCAATTTGGAAAATGCATTTTTGTCTTCTCCCATTAACTTCATTGGGATAGAATATCAGCATTCAGATAAATACAAAACAAAGCTAAGAAAACAAGATGTAATGTATGAATTGGAGAGAAATAAACACACACTTGGACAAGAATCTTCACTTCAACAGACCAGAAAAGTGCTCATTATTTTCTCCATTTTATTTTTAATTTATGAAATAACAAGAATTTCTATAACATAGTATAATTTTAAAAAAAAGATTACACATGAAACTGAAAATCTATTATGTATATCTTGCTATTCCATTTAAATACATAATGATTTTTTCACCTTTTTTTTCTTCCTTGTTCCCCACATTAGAGATTGCTACTATTAGATACAAATCAGTGTATTTTCATCAATTCTTTCTCTGGATGTGAATAGTGTCTCTTCATATGTCCTTTATAGTTATTTATGGGTATTTATAATAGTCAAAATGGATTATTCACTCAAAAAAAGTTCTTAAAACAATATTGCTGTAAGAGAATATTGTATACCAGGGGTGGGGAGCCTGCAGCCTTGAGGCCATCTGTGGTCTTCTAGGTCTTTGGCTGCATCCTTTTGACTGAGTCCAAGTTTTATAGAACAAATCCTTTTATTAAGAGAATTTGTTCTGTCAAGTTTGGATTCAGTCAAAGGGATGCACTTGAGGACCTGGGGGACACATGTGGCCTTGAGGCCTCAGTTTCCTCACCTCTCCTGTACACAATGTTCTCTTGGTTCTGCTCATTTCACTCTTCATTATTTTGCCAAGTATTTCCATGTTTTTCTAAGACCATCAAGCCGATCATTTCTTATAGCACAGTACTATTCCTTTCTCCAATTGATGGGCTTCCTGCCGTTTCCAGTTCTTTGCCTCCACAAAGAGAGTGCCTATGGACGTTTTAGAACACACAGCATTTACTTTGAGACAGACAATGTGGAGGAACTCGTTCTACTTTGGGAATTATTAGGAAGCTTTTCCTTACATCAAGACTACACTTGCTTCTTTTTTACTTCCCCCAGTGATCCTAGCTCTCCACTCTGGGACCACACAGGACAGGTCTCTAGGTAGGTTCTGATTAATAGAAATAACAAATCCCATGAAGTGGTTGTGTATATTCAAATTATTTAAAGTTATAATTACATAAATTATGGCAATTGGTTCTAATCCAAAGGAAATATGTAGTGTGAATTCTAATAATTCAACCATTTCATGGGAATTCTTTATTTGCATTAATCGAGAAGTGGCTCTAGTCCCTCTTCTCCCTCTTCCACAGAGTAGCCCTAACTAGAAACTCTCCAGCCCATCCCCATCCTAGTCTTCTGCAGGATGAACACCCTCATTTCCTTCAGGGTGTATTTATATTACATGAACTTGAGCTTCTTCACCATTATAGCTGTTCTCTTCCAGATGTTCTTCAGCTTATCAATGCTCTTTCTAAACTAGAATGCCCAGAACTGAATACATTACCCAACACTTCAAATGTATCTAACCAGGGTAGAGTACAGCAGATAATCACCTCTTTATTGCTAGAAGCCAAGCTTTTCTAACTGTGCCTTATGATCACATTACACCTCCCTCCCTCATGTACTCTGAAATCTGGTAACAATGGCTGCTCCCCAAATAACCAATCTGTGTGATGTCACTGGCTGTGCCCTCATGTCTGAAAGCTCTCCCTTCTTGTCTCTGCCTCCTGGCTTTCTTAGTTTCCTTCTAGTCTCAGCTAAAGTCCAACTTTCTTCAAGAAGTCTTTCCCACTCTTCCTTAATCCTGGTGTCTTCTCTCTGCCATTATCTTCAATTTATTCTTTTTTTTTAAATTTATTTTAGTTTACATCATTCATTTCCATGAGACTTTGAATTACAAATTTTCTCCCCATCTTTTCCCTACCTCCTGCCTCAAAACAGCCATCCCCTTGTATAACCCCTCCCCCAATCTAATCTCTCCTATGTCCTCCCCCATCACTCCTCCAACTTTCTGATAGGGCAGGATGGATCTCCCTTCCATAGTGCCTGTGTATCTTAAGTTCCAGTTGGATGTAGTTAATAATAATAGTAATAACAATTGTGTACATATATATGTATATATATATGTATATATTTTTAACATTTGATTATAGAACTTTAAATTCTAGATTCTTTCTCTTCCTCCCTCGTCAGCCACCCCCACTGGGAGAACAAGCCATCAAATACAGGCTGTACATGTGTAATTACGCAGAACCTCTCCACAGTGGGCACATTGTGAGAGACTGATTATATGTCCCTCCTTCCTATCCACCCCCCCCCGTTCCACTCTCTACCCTGTCCCTGTCCCTCTACAGAAGTGTGCACTTCCA
>JAQQSV010000165.1:101703-203109 GCA_028646515.1 Pseudochirops corinnae
ATCTAGAATTTAAAGTTCTATAATCAAATGTTAAAAATATATACATATATATATACATATATATGTACACAATTGTTATTACTATTATTATTAACTACATCCAACTGGAACTTAAGATACACAGGCACTATGGAAGGGAGATCCATCCTGCCCTATCAGAAAGTTGGAGGAGTGATGGGGGAGGACATAGGAGAGATTAGATTGGGGGAGGGGTTATACAAGGGGATGGCTGTTTTGAGGCAGGAGGTAGGGAAAAGATGGGGAGAAAATTTGTAATTCAAAGTCTCATGGAAATGAATGATGTAAACTAAAATAAATTTAAAAAAAAAGAATAAATTGAAGATAATGGCAGAGAGAAGACACCAGGATTAAGGAAGAGTGGGAAAGACTTCTTGAAGAAAGTTGGACTTTAGCTGAGACTAGAAGGAAACTAAGAAAGCCAGGAGGCAGAGACAAGAAGGGAGAGCTTTCAGACATGAGGGCACAGCCAGTGACATCACACAGATTGGTTATTTGGGGAGCAGCCATTGTTACCAGATTTCAGAGTACATGAGGGAGGGAGGTGTAATGTGATCATAAGGCACAGTTAGAAAAGCTTGGCTTCTAGCAATAAAGAGGTGATTATCTGCTGTACTCTACCCTGGTTAGATACATTTGAAGTGTTGGGTAATGTATTCAGTTCTGGGCATTCTAGTTTAGAAAGAGCATTGATAAGCTGAAGAACATCTGGAAGAGAACAGCTATAATGGTGAAGAAGCTCAAGTTCATGTAATATAAATACACCCTGAAGGAAATGAGGGTGTTCATCCTGCAGAAGACTAGGATGGGGATGGGCTGGAGAGTTTCTAGTTAGGGCTACTCTGTGGAAGAGGGAGAAGAGGGACTAGAGCCACTTCTCGATTAATGCAAATAAAGAATTCCCATGAAATGGTTGAATTATTAGAATTCACACTACATATTTCCTTTGGATTAGAACCAATTGCCATAATTTATGTAATTATAACTTTAAATAATTTGAATATACACAACCACTTCATGGGATTTGTTATTTCTATTAATCAGAACCTACCTAGAGACCTGTCCTGTGTGGTCCCAGAGTGGAGAGCTAGGATCACTGGGGGAAGTAAAAAAGAAGCAAGTGTAGTCTTGATGTAAGGAAAAGCTTCCTAATAATTCCCAAAGTAGAACGAGTTCCTCCACATTGTCTGTCTCAAAGTAAATGCTGTGTGTTCTAAAACGTCCATAGGCACTCTCTTTGTGGAGGCAAAGAACTGGAAACGGCAGGAAGCCCATCAATTGGAGAAAGGAATAGTACTGTGCTATAAGAAATGATCGGCTTGATGGTCTTAGAAAAACATGGAAATACTTGGCAAAATAATGAAGAGTGAAATGAGCAGAACCAAGAGAACATTGTGTACAGGAGAGGTGAGGAAACTGAGGCCTCAAGGCCACATGTGTCCCCCAGGTCCTCAAGTGCATCCCTTTGACTGAATCCAAACTTGACAGAACAAATTCTCTTAATAAAAGGATTTGTTCTATAAAACTTGGACTCAGTCAAAAGGATGCAGCCAAAGACCTAGAAGACCACAGATGGCCTCAAGGCTGCAGGCTCCCCACCCCTGGTATACAATATTCTCTTACAGCAATATTGTTTTAAGAACTTTTTTTGAGTGAATAATCCATTTTGACTATTATAAATACCCATAAATAACTATAAAGGACATATGAAGAGACACTATTCACATCCAGAGAAAGAATTGATGAAAATACACTGATTTGTATCTAATAGTAGCAATCTCTAATGTGGGGAACAAGGAAGAAAAAAAAGGTGAAAAAATCATTATGTATTTAAATGGAATAGCAAGATATACATAATAGATTTTCAGTTTCATGTGTAATCTTTTTTTTAAAATTATACTATGTTATAGAAATTCTTGTTATTTCATAAATTAAAAATAAAATGGAGAAAATAATGAGCACTTTTCTGGTCTGTTGAAGTGAAGATTCTTGTCCAAGTGTGTGTTTATTTCTCTCCAATTCATACATTACATCTTGTTTTCTTAGCTTTGTTTTGTATTTATCTGAATGCTGATATTCTATCCCAATGAAGTTAATGGGAGAAGACAAAAATGCATTTTCCAAATTGACCAAAAGTGAAAAGTCTAGACTCCAGTGAGAAATGTGGGGTGCTGCAGGATCTCTATAACAATGCATAGAATTCAAGGAATACAAACAAACTTCATTGCCAAAGAATTTTGTCCCTTTCTGAAGTTCTGTGATTTTGTAGCTACTAATTAAGGGCTATATGAGATGAGCTTTTATTCCCATTCCTCAGAGTGGTAACAGTAGTGACTAGTTGGAATAGAAAAATAAAAATTCCTGCGTTCAGTCCCTTAAGGCTTCTTTCTCCTTCTTCCTTGGCTTCATTCACACCTCTAAGATCACTAGAGATAGAACCTTGACACTACTGACTTTCTCTGGGGCTAGCATTACTTCTCTTACCCTTAATTGACAGAGTAATTTAGACAGTAATCAGCCTCCTACATAATATAATTTTTAAGGGGAACTAGGTGGCTAAGTGGTTATAGCACTGGGCTTCTACCACAATCCCTGACTATCCTCACTTTTACTTTGCTCAGTAGCTACAGGCATCGGGTGGTTCAGCAAATAGAGCACCGGCCTGGAGTCAGGAAAATGTGTGTTCAAATCTGGCCTCAGACATGTATTTGCTACGTGTATCTGGGCAAGTCACTTAACCACTGTTTACCTTAATCCCCTGGCGAAGGAAATGGTAAACTACTCCAGTATACTTGCCAAAAAACACTGTGGACATTTTGGTCCACAGGGTCATGAAGCGTTGGTCACGATTGAAGAACGATAAAAGAACACTTGACAATACTGTTCTACCTGATGATCTGACCTAAAATTCCTCCATTAGCATCATTGTCTTGCAGTAGAGGAGGGGCAGTGGGGTGGATAGAAAATAGGTCTAGGAGCTACAGCCATCGGGTTCAAGCCTCGCTTTTGATGTATCCTCTCTGCTATGGGCTAGTCACCTAACGTCTTAGGGCTCTAGAATTAACTAGAACAGCAGAGAAGGTGCTACTGACATATACAGGCACAGGAAATTCCTAAGTGGGTACTCCATACACAGGAGAAACCACCAGTCTAGTCCCTATGTCTAATAAGGACAGAGATATTATTTCCAGAAGGGCCCCATGAAGTGACTCCATCACCTGGGAAGGAAGGAGGCACCTCTCTCAAAGGCGTTTAAGGAAGATTGAGGGGAGCTCAGCAGGGACGAGCCCTAGGTGTCCTAGCATCCAAAAGGCAGAGTCAGCTTCTAATTCCTGTGCTTGGTTTAACTACTTTTCTTCATGGAGCAGGATGGCAGGGATTGTTTTACTACAGCTATTTATGTAGCCCTAGCGTCTAATATCCATCCATTGTGATCTCTTTTTGTTCTCTTTGGTAAATTGTGTTGATGCTCTGGGTGTTCATTCTTTTGGCGACTTAATTTGTTTTATTGAATTTCCAAATTCTTAAATCAATACCGATAATAGGCGGTAGGAATAAAATACAGCTTTAGGCACTTTGCCAAATACACTTGATATTTAGATGTTGTGGATTTCATTTGGGGTGCTCTCTAGGAGCTTCACAAATGCTAACTCTTGCAATTAGTCAATCTATTAGCAAATATTGCCTGAGCACTTATTGTGTGCCCAGCCCTGTGCTCTTGCTGGGCTGGCTACAGACAAGTAGAAGATCTAATACCTGTCCTACTGGAACTTACAGTCTAGTTGGGGAGATGAGAACAACACAGATGAATGAATGAATGAATGTATGAATGAAGAAATGAATTTAAAAGCATTTATTAAATGCTTACTACGTGCCAAGAACTATGAAACGCACTGATAATACAAAAAAGATAGTCTTTGCTCTCAAAGAACCCACACAATAATGGGGAAGATGTTCACATGTTCACATATAGGAGGAGTCAGTTGCAAGGAGGATGGAGAAGCCTAGTAGTCCTAAGGGTGTGGCTGAAGGGTGAATGGCAAGGCCTAGGGATCTTTTGGATATCTTTGGCAGGTCAGATACTAGGTGACCCACTGGGTAGAGTGCTGGGCCTGGAGACAGGATGACCTGAGTTCAAATCCAACCTCAGATACTTCCTAGCTCTGTAAGCCTGGGCAAGTCACTTAACCTCTGTCTGCCTTGGTTTCCTCAAATGTAAAATGGGAATAATAATAGCACTTCCTCTGAGGGTTGTTGTGAGATCAAATGAAATGTAATATTTGTCAAGCTCTTTGCACAGTGCCTACTATATTTGTCGCTCAGTTGTTCTGTCTCGTCCAGCTCTCCATGACCCTGTGGACCCTATTGTCCATGAAGTTTTCTTGGCAAAGACACTGGAGTGGTTTGCCATCTCCTTCCCCAGTAGATTAAGGCAAATTGAGGTTAAGTGACTTGCCCAGGGACACTTCCCCAGATAGTAAGTGCTTGAGACTGGATTTGAATTCAGGTCTTCCAGACTTCAGGCCCAGTGCTCTCTTCACTGAGTCATCTAGCTGTCTTGCTTGGTGCTTAATAAATGCTTGTTCTCTTCATTTCTCTTCCCCAGTGTCTGGAGAATCTGGATGGTATAGTAGTAGGACCCTATTGGAGTGGTAGTAAGTAAGTAGTAAATAACCCCCACTACTGCTGGGTAGAAAGACCCAGCAGACTTAGAATTCAGTGGCATGGCCCCTAGTAAGTACCTATCCTCTGGTACTCATCTTACAGAAAGAACTGTATTTGGTGACACCCTGTTCGTTCAAGGGGATTGGGCAGTTAGGCCCATCAGATGAGAGGAGAGGGACAATAACTCCAATGAGTCATATTTCTAGAGCACTTGATTTTTGCATCACACTTCCTTCAGAGTAACTCTCTAGGGTAAGTAGTAAAAACAAAAACAGCCATTTTGTACTAATTACAAAACAGAAGAATCAGAGACTTAACCCAACCTGCACAGAGTCACACAACTATTTAGGGGTGGGAGGTAGTAGTTGCACCCAGGTCTTTGCATGCCATGCTGTCTTTCTCCAATGAAATGATTAGGAAACAAGACATGCTTTCCCCAGTCTTTGTCATTTTGCATTTTTCATCTTTACATTCCAGGCTCTTGGATCAAGACCTATGCCTTACTTCTCCTTCCTTGACCCATTCATTTAAGCATTTTCATCAATGAGGATGGAAGGATTTTTGCCTTTGGACAATCCACTAACCTGAAGCTTCTATTAATCCATTAGGTGCCGGTTATATCACAGAAACTGCACTGACTAAATTATCCCTTTTCCATGTGAATTTCACAAATATGTGAAGGCAACCCTTCTCTGACTACCCAGTTAAATTTAGCAGACATTTTATAAGCTCCTGCTATGTGCAAGACACTGTGCTAGACCCTGGTAATACAAAAACCAAAATGACCTCTCCCTGCCCTAAAGGAGCTTACATTATACTTGGGGGCAGAAGCTCTCCAGAGTAAACATTCCATCTTCCTTTTCTCATTCCTTATGTTGTAAGTACTTTACAACTCTTTACCATCCTGGATATTCTCCTCTGGACACACCACAATTCTTAATGTCCATTTTAAAAATGAAAATATTATTCCAGGTGTGGTCTGATGTGGGCCATGCACAGCAATGCCTCCCTTGTTCTAGAAATTATACTTTATTAATGCATCAAGTGACACATTAACTTTTTCAACAGTCACACAAAACTATTGGCTCACAATGAGTTTGTTGGACTAGCAAAACACTCAGACCTCTGTTATTTGAATCTCTGCCAAATTACGTCTTTTTCAATCCATACTTGGGCAATTGATTTATTTAACCCCAGGATAATCTCTGCTAAATGTTAGTTTTAGGCCATCATTCCAGCAGAATCCTAATGCTGCCATTTAGTGTTTTAGCTACCCCTTAGTTCTGAGTGATCTGCTGATTTAAAAAGCTAGACAACAGCATATTGCTGTTATCCACTTATCTGATTCAAAAATGTGTGGAATAGGGCAGAGCTGAAGACAGCCTTCCTTCAGGCTAACATCGATCCATTAATCAGCACTCTTAAAGCATGAATTGTTTAGCTTATTAGTGAACAATCTAACATATTTTCCATCTTTCCCGTGATAGTATTATGAGACAGCCTTGCCAAAGTCCAGATGTAATATGCTTATGACATTCTTCTGATCTACCCTAGTAGCTCTGTCAAAAAAAGGGGGGGGGAGGGGAAATAAGATGAGTTTAGCACAGGGGCAGGGAACCCGCAGCCTCAAGACCACATGCGGCCCTCTAGGTCCTCAAGAGCAGCCCTTTGATTGAATCCAAACTTCACAGAACAAATCCCCTTAATAAAAGGATTTGTTCTGTAGAACTTTGACTCAGTTAAAAGACCGCACCCAAGGACCTAGAAGGCCACATGTGGCTTCCAAGCTGCTGGTTCCCCACCCTTGCTTTAGCATAACTTTATGTGAGGAATAGAGGAAGAAGTATTCAAAAGACCAAGGTTCTGGACCCTCCTTGACCCTGCGACCTTTTAACAAGAGTCCAAGTTTTACAGAACAAATTTTTTATTAAGAGGATTTGTTCTGTGAAGTTTGGATTCAGTCAAAGGGCCACACTTGAGGAACTAGAGGGCCACATGTGGCCTCAAGGCCTCAGGTTCCCTGCTCTTATGCTAAACTAACTTTATTTTATTTCCTCTTTTTTCCACTTTTTTTTTTGACAGAGCTACTAGGGTAGCTGTTAACTGTGTGACCTGGAGCGAGCCATTTAACCTCTCTATGCCTCAGTTTGCTCTTCTGTAAAATGGGGAGGGGGCTCCTTGAGCTCCAGCCTTCTGTGATGATGATGACAGACACAGCATGACTGAAGCAGACTATGGAAGCTGGCTCATCTTCAGTAGGCAACACAAGGAGAGCTTAGGGGTGTGTGAGGGTTGGGGAAGGAATATTTTATTTCAATTCATTTCATTTTTATAGCAAACATATTTAAAGTAGCCTCTCCTGCTTTTACACACACTATATATCAGGTATCTGAAGTCAGGGCTTCGAATCTCTCTCTCTGTTTCTGTCTCTATTTCTCTCTCTCTCTCTGTCTCTGTGTCTCTGTCTTTCTCGCCCTTCCTCCCTCTCTCTCCTCTTTCCTTTATCTCTCTCTCTCTCTCTCTCTCTCTCTCTCTCTCTCTCTCTCTCTCTCTCTCACACACACACACACACACACACACACGTTGTTTTGTGGCTTCCAAATTTCTTAAGTGTTAGGTCATTTTCCTTACTGGCTAAATGGCTGTCTGCAGAAGGCCATGGTTGGTCATAAATTGTCCTGCCCATAATATAAAACACACCACTTATTTACAGCGGGTACTCTCTTCCAAGTAGTTCCAACTGCTCGTAAAGCACTGGGCTCCCGTGTCATTCCCACCGAGGCTGAGGCAATAAAGGGCGCAGGGGAATTACCTTCGCTCTGCCCGACTGCGACAGCCCCGCCAAGGCAGCAGCCGACTTAATGGATTTTTTTCCCCCTCAAAAAGCATTAAATGCAGACATAATTCCTCTTCCACCTCCTTCCCTCCGCATCCAACATAACAGTTTACTTCAGTGGTAAAAGCAACAGAGGAAAAGGTGAGCGTGGAATCCAGCTGTGAAATGGCGCTATTATCCTTGGTTACCTATCCCACATCTGGTTTTTTCATCCCTAATATTTAGATGAAAAAATGAATAAATAAATAATGGAGCTCTGGCTCTCTTGTACCTTATAACAGCAACGTATGGTTGGGGTTATTATTATTTATGACCGCTTACTGAATCACGTGTATGACGGGGTCCTTGGCCAGGTGCTCTGCAGAACTCTGCTGACCCAGGTCCCGTCATGCTGGAGCTGCCCCCCTAACCAAAGCTTTAGGGGGCTGCACAAAGACGCGTTGTGGAGAGAATTTGTACTGACGATTCCAAAATGTCTTGGAAAACGAGTTACCTCTCTGTTATGTAGGGTTAAGGCTCCAAATTGCCGAGTGGAAGAAGTTTGTCTTCAACGGAGTGTTGTGGAAGGAATGTTAAACTTGGAGTCAGGAGACTTGCTGTGTGGGATATTGGGTGTGTGTGCATCGCTACACGTTTTAGTGTCTTCATCTGTAAAATGGGGCAATCCTACTAGCACTAGCTACCTTACAGGCTAGTTTTAAGGAAGGCTGCTATCTTTGTAAACCTTAGAGCCAGCACTATGCAAATCTGAACTACTATGAATTCTTACTTTTTCTCCCATAGTGCTCACTGGCTTCCTGGAGCCCATCTGGCTCACCCCTCAGTAATCTCCCATTGCCTTTACTGTGGCAGCCCTGCCTAAGTTTGCCTTACCATAAAAAGTGCCTCATATTCCAGAACCAAGGGTTCACTCTTTCTCCTTACCTTGTCATTACAACCCCTCTTTTGTCAGGGAAGGTGATTCTATCTAGTTGCTACTATTTGATTAAATTAATTCATGCTAGTGTGTAGATGTCTAATAGTGGAGTTACATGAGATAGCTAGAGTGCTAGCAAATAAATTATAAGTTAGCAAAACTGCATTTGAGTCCAGGTTCTGCCACTTCATGCTTGTGTGTAACTATGGATAAGTTGCTTGACCAATTTCTTCCGCTATAAAATGGGAAGAATCATACTTGTATTACCTATTTACAGAGCACTGTGAGAAAAATACTTTGTAAGCTGTTAAGTCTATATAATTATGAGTCACATAGGAGCTATTATAGATAACCTGTTTTTAGGAGTACCTTCATTTAAAAAATACTGTATTGATGCAAAGGAATGAATCTCTCACAGTGGATTCAAAGGAGAGAATTTCTAATAATGGAATTCTCTAAGAGGCATCTTGGGAGAAGGTCCCTGAAATCATACCATATAGATGACAGCCTACTTTACTTTTGGCAAAGATCTGCCTTGTCAAATATCCTCCAACTGAATAACATGAAGAGTTTATATTTATATAATAACACTTCAAGTTTTAAAAAATACTTTCTACTTTACACATGCTGCCCTGCCTGGTTTCAACTCTATAGAGGTTACTCCTCCAGGCACGAGCTCATCACGTCTAAACTCATGTTAACTCAAGCCTCCATTGACCCTACTTCCCACATTCTCCTCTCCTCTGATTGGAGCGGCTGGTAGAGGCAGAATACCAAAGTCCTCCCAATGCCTTCTTTTATAGAAGGTAGAAACTGGATTCAGCTCATTCTACTTTGCGTCTGCTCTGCTACCTGCTTTCAATTCCTCAGATCGAGGTGTCCCCAGGATCCCTCTAACCCTCTATCCTTTCTTGCCTCCTTTTGTGTCTTGTTTCCTCCTTTAGACTGTACACTCTGTGAGGGCAGAGACTGTTTTGCTTTTTATTAATGGTATTCCCAGTGCTTAGAACAGTGCCCATCACATAGTAGGCATTTAATAAATGTTCATTGGATTGGATTACTTTCTTCACA
This sequence comes from Pseudochirops corinnae, assembly GCA_028646515.1. NCBI lineage: Eukaryota > Metazoa > Chordata > Mammalia > Diprotodontia > Pseudocheiridae > Pseudochirops > Pseudochirops corinnae. Next base: position 111,210 of record JAQQSV010000165.1, read on the forward strand.
TCAACCTAGTAAGATGAGAGGTTTATATTATTATGCCCATTTTCAAGGTAAGAAAACTGACAGAGAGGTTAAGTTCGTGGCTCAAGGTCACACAGCTAGTTAAAACTTTACCTAAGGTCTTTTGAGTTCAGGTCTCCTACAATACTGTTCCAGAAGAATGTAAGCTCCTTGAAGGTAGGACCTGCTGTTTCATTTCTATCCCTAGCACCTGGCCCGGCACAGAATAAATGCTTGCTAGTTACTTAATAAATGTTTTCCCAGACATCATTTGACTCTAAGTCCAGCATTCCTTCCTCAACACCATTCTGAAGATAAGTATCTCCTCCTTCATAACTGAATCACTTTTCTAGAGAGAAATGACTCCAAGTACAAGTTTACCCTTTAATATATAGACAATGACAGGTGAATAACTTAGAGCCAGAGCTATCAAGTTCAGCAACAATAAAGAGCCAAGTGGGGACCATGTTGGGGAAAAGCAAAAACACAGAAGACCTTCTGGACAAGGTGCATTAGACCCAAGATTTGGTTGGGGGCGCAGGATGTGGGTTGGCAGAGAAGTGAAGAGGTGGTGGGGCAGGGGAGGAATTCCAGGAACAGTGAAACTACATGTGGGGAAGGGAAAATGAATGCATTTGGTGCTAATGATGAGCAGAGGGGTCTGGCTTCAGTTTCAGCTTCTTTTTCTGGCCAAGGTGCTAATGAGCAGGGCTAAAATGGCCCACAGGCAGGCTAAGGAGGAGGCCCAGGGGAAAAGGGGCCCTATTAATCCATGACTGGATAATAAGTCATGGAGAATTGGTTGTAAAATGCTGCTGGGTTTCAGAGACTGAAAATTGGGTTGGTAACCTGAAGGTAGAATCTCTGTTCCCTCAAGCTCAGAGCACTTTACAATTAGTGGCTCTCAGATGCTATTAGGTGAGAAAAGTTTCCTGGGGGGTAGCAACAATCACAAGGAAAAATTTCCAGATTAGAAAACAAGCAATTTCATGGGGTTAAGGCCCATTCCTCCTGTGACTGTGGGCAAATCATGGCATCTCTCCAAGCCACTGTACCCTTCTCTATAAAAGAAGGTGGTACTTTGTAAGCTCATTGCACTTAAGGGACCCCATCTCCCAAGTGCTTCACAGTTGACCTCTACTTATGAGGTTGGTAAGACAGGTATTCAATCAACTGGACTTGTTCTGCCTCGGATTCAACAAGCAATTTAATTTAACAAATAGCTACATAGTGGACAATGAATTGGTATATAGGGAGCCTTCTTAGGGAGTGTCTGGCTGGAGCTTCCCTGGAAATTTCCAGGGATTCCAGTGACTCGGCATTTGGTCACATCAGAGATGACAAATTCTCTGGCTGCCAGCAGCCACGTGGTGACCTAATACTGAAAGGACTTGGTGTTTTAGTATGATGTGGCAAACCCTGATGGGTTCCTTGGTCCTCCTCCTGCTCCACGAAGGTTGCAGTAGTGTAGAGTGCTGAAGCCTTAAAAAGAGGCAGCTTATGACTGACTCTTTCTTCTTCTGACTCTCCTCATGGCAACATTTAGGGATTTGTTGTGTGAAGTTTGGATTCAGTCAGAGGACTGCACTTGAAGACCTAGAGGGTCACATGTGGCCTTGAGGCCACAGATTCCCCACTCCTGCTTTACATGGTTCTATCATGATAATGACTTCACCCGAGTGGGTTCAAGTAGGCAAGCTTGAACTTGAGACCCTGGATTCTTTTTCTGATTTTGTGTTTGCTCTTTCGTGATCTTGGGATGCGACCTTGTGAGTTCCAGAAGGTTGAGGTCCTGTGTCCAATGAGTGGAGCAATCTTAAAGGGGTGAAATCTTCTGCTTCAATGAGGGCAGCTATTGACAAGAAGACTGGCCCATGCCTGTTTGCTTTACCAGCAGGCACATATCATGAATTATTTGCACAATGCATAAATAACCAAGGTGAAACGTGAAATACTTGAACAGCAATACAACAAGCTGCTTTATGTTCTGATCAGGTTTAAGTATCAACCTCCTAGAAGACTAGGACAATAGTTATAAGTAGTTACTGAATCTTATGATTTAAATTTGTTTTTGTCAAGCTGAGGTTAGTGAAAATGGGCAAGTTATTGATCCTTTATAGAATCAACCAGTAGAGCCATCTTCATAAACTCTCACTGTTGGCTCATTGAATATCAGAACTGGAAGGAACCTCAAAGGTAATCTGGACCTATCATTTTACAAATGAGGAAACTGAGACTCGTCTAATGTTAGCTGGAGATCAGTGGCAGAAGCTTGACAGTAATGCAGGTCTTCTGATATCCTAGTCTTATGCTTGAATCTCTGCCCAACCACTTCATCATCACTCCCATTTGCTGGAGTCTAGGATTAGTTCTTATGTGACCCCCCCCAGAACCTCTGGCTTCCTAAAATCATTGTGCCATAGGATTAGGAGTATTTGGAAGTTATAGGAATTACTAGGGATTAGGAGAAAATAGGAAATAGTCAGAAAAATTGGAATATCATGACATTCTCCAAGCCCTCCTTCAGGGATTTATTTACTTATTTTCCCCAATGACTTTCACAAGGCTGACTTGATATCTCAACTTTTGAACTCACCTAAGCCTCATGCCCTGAGCCAAAAAAGCAGATTGTGTCAATCCTCAATTATTCTCAGGTGCATTTTCCACTTTGAGGCTTCACTTGAGGCTCACTCTCACAATCCCTACTTGTATTGGCAGGCTGAAGTTTCCAGAGATGGCTAAACACTTCTCCCTTAAGGATTCTAGGAGATAATTTTGAGTAGTTAGGGCTTCTAATACTATCACTTATGAGTTCCCATCTGGTGTGTTACCCCAAATAATCAGCCAATCAATTAATATCTCTTCCATAGTAACCAATATCCGTTGATATCATTGATATCAAATCATATCAGTGATAATCAATATTAACTAGTTGATATCATTGATAATCAATTGATATCAATTATAGAAAATATTTTTTTTCTGAGAAGGTGTAGTAAGAACAGATGTTTACGCACATCTGCCTAACAGGATTCAATCTCCCTCCTACTCATACTAGGCCCCTGGAGAATATAGGCTCAAATTTAAAGCAGAAAATGATTGAAACACAAACAAAGGCACACCTGGTCAAAAATTACCTCCTGATGCCAGGCCATCAAGTCCTTTTCTCCTTTCTAGGAGTTCCCTCCCTCCACCCCCAGTCTGCCATAAGGTGAGGTACTCCCTGGCTCATCTGGTCTAGCTCTTTGCAGGCTATGGTGACTCACTTGCCAGATCAACCTACTGCTTGGCTGAATCAAGCAAGCTTTGGGGCTGGCTCCCCACTGAATCCAGGTATATCTGATGGTACTTCCAACCTCTTGAAGCTCACAAGGTCATAACTTGTCCAATTCCTTATTTGCATATTTATTCACTTTTAATAGGAAAGGAAAGAACACAAAAGAGACAAAAGAAAGAAGTGTCATGAATTCATGTGGTGGCTGGGTGAAGGAGCGATGGTCTCCTACCTAGCATGAAATTACTACCTACCTTGAAATTATCCTCTTTATTTGAAAGCTCCAGGAAAGAGATCAAGCAATTGTCATCTTGATCCTTCTGTATGCACACTCAGCTCTGTCTCAGCTTCTTGCTGAGTCATTAGTAGTTTTGGTCCCTCAACTAATCAGAAGATTTTTCATTGTCACAATCACAAATGACTGAAATATGGTCCTCCCCCCCAAATTTCACACATTGGTTTCACAGCAGGAAGAGGTACATAATGTATATAGCCCTCTGAGATTATGCATGTTGGCCAATTTCCAAGTACATCAGTAGTATATATTTCACCCCAAGGTGAAATCCAATTGCTTCTGGGCTGCCTTTCCCTTGTCATCCCTGGGATTATCCTAAGGAGATACAAATCTGTAGAAGACATCATTTCTTTCTCTTTCACTCTGTAGCACCTAGTATAGGTAGTTCAGAGTCCAGGGGACTCTTTTAATTAGATTTGGTAAATGTCTTGGGAAGAATTACCTAATCGTGCAATTTTGGCCACCAGAGTAGCCAATACTACTTTCTGTGTCAGCCCCACCTCTTCCTTAACCAACTAAACCATTTCCACCCATCTTCGTGGGGAAGCAGAAACGTATGCTGATTATGCTTGTGTTGGTATTAAGCATTTAAGAAGCAACCTCATGTCTTTGTAAGCCACCCTGGAGTAGGTATTTTCCTTAATGGAGAAGGGGATACTTTTGTTGGGAAGCCATCAGCATTTCAGTGCAGGTTTCCTGGCTCTTTTTTGGTATTGTCATTGCAAACCAGATGCAGCTAAAGTCACGCTGGCATTTCAACAGTGGGGATATTTATTCTTAGTTGCTATCAGTGAGTTCTTATTAGAACTTGGTCTAGTGGAAGAGGTTTGCATAGGAAGGGTAGATGTGAAAAGCAAGTTAAGAGATGGTATCTGAAAATGGAATTTGGATTTCTAGACTATGAATTAAAATGTATGAACCCCAAGTGTCTGGCCAGGAATGGAATGCACCTTACAAGGATGGTAAGAATGTATTTGTCTGGAAAACTCTAAATCTAAACAAAAGGGACTTAACAAGAAGGGGTAGGGAGAGGAATACTATGAAATCTGTCAGACTAGATTCCATATGGAGTTGCTATAATGTAGAAAAAATAAAAACACTTAGGAAAATGATAAGAGACAAAAGTTTAAGAAAGTAGCCAACAATTAAAACCCATGGTTTCAAATGCCTCTGTGCAGTTATACAAAATATGGGTAACAATCAAGATGAACTAGAGAGTCTGATGCAGGAAGTAACGTAAGATTTCATTGGGAATTGGGGGGATGAGGTAGGTAGCTGGAATATGGCTCAGGAAGCATATGTCTTATTTAAAAAGACTTTGCTTAGGGTATTTTCAATCTGTGATCTCTCCAGGTGTTTAGATCGAAAATCCTAACCCTCATCATGAGCTATTCTTATCTATATCCTCTCATATATCCACCCTCCAGAGGGTGTCCATCCAATAAGCTAGGTACCTTCCTCTAAATCTCTTGATATTATGTGGGTACCAATGGAGCACACACATTGTCCCTGCATTGTACCAACAGATGGTTCTTAACCTTCAAGAGACGAGTTTCATTTGTGTGGTGGAGTGAGTAGCCAGGATGAGGAAGGATAAGGACAATAAAAAAGGGTTTTCAAAGCCATCTAGAAGAAGAGAGGCAGATGAAAGAAAGGATAGGACCACTTTTCAGGATGGATGGGCTTGATAATGGAGAGAAGACAGAAGTACCCATTTCTCATTTTGCTTCTTTCTTTTTTTTTTTTTCTCTATGCTAAAGATATTGATCTTCAGTCTGGAAAAGATAGACCAAAAATGCCTAATAAGGAGTTGAAACCCAAGATAAGTAGGGAGATAATAAGAATAATTGCTGCCCTCAATGACTTCAATTCACAGATCCCAGGAGAACTATATCCCCAAATAGTGAAAAAACTGGTGAAGGTGATCGCTGAGCCACTTCCAGCAATTTTTGTAAGATTGTAGAGAATAAAATTCTTGGGGGTAAGACTGGAAAAACACAAAATGTACCACAGTCCAATGTCTTGATTTTAATTCCTGGCAAAATTCTAGAACCTATTCTTAATGAGTATGTGAGTGAACATTTATAAAGGGAAGCAGCGCTTACAAAAGAACTACTATAGGTTCATCAAGAACAAATGATGCTACACTAATGGGTTGGATGAGAGTACAACAAATTGGGTGGATTCAAAAGTGATTGAATAGATATACCTAAAGAGTAATCATTATGCGCTCAACTTGGAAGGTCCCTTGTGGAGAGGCCTGTCCATTGTTTTGTTTTATCAACCAATTAAAAAAAAATCAATGATTGAGTTAGTCAACTTTATAGATTATACTAATCACTAATCTAATAATTATTGTTATTCAATAATAACAAAAAATCAATAAACATTTGTTATTCCTTCTGATGTATTAGGCATAGTGCTAGGTACTGGGGATACAAAGACAAAAGTGAAGTAGATCCTGACACCAAGGAGCTTCCAATCCGTTGGAGAAATCAACATATGCACACATACACACGTGTGTGTGTGTGTGTGTGTGTATGTGTGTGTGTGTAAAATAGATACAAAATGATGTTTTATGGATAAAGCTACTTGCAGTAGGAGGATCAGGAAGGTTTCATGTAGGTGATGTTGAACTGAGTCTTGGCTGAAACTAGGGGTTTTAAGAGGCCTGGTAGATGCTAAGTACAACAGCACATAAATAGAAAGCATAATGTCATATACAAGGAACACTAAAGGTAAGACTGGACTATAGAGCAAACAACTCCATGAATGACAATAACTATTAGGAATAAAAATCTGTTGTACATAATAGACTTGCAGTTTCATGTACAATCATCTTTTTATTATACTGTTATGGAAATGCTGTCTTTATTCCATAAATTAAAAATTAAATAAATAAAATTTGGAAAAAAAAAGGGGGGGGAAACCAGAAGTTTGGTGGTGTCCTTGACAGCAATAGGGAAGTTTATGAAAAAGTCAGATTTTTTTGGAAAAGAAATGAATTCAATTTGAGATATATTGAATTTAGAATGTCTGTGGAATATTCAGTTCAAAATATTCAATGGGCAGTTGGTGATATGGACTTGGAATTCAGATGAGAGACTAGGCTTAGATATATAGATCTGAAAGTCATTCACATAGAGATCATAATTAAACCCATGGGAGCTGATGAGGTCACCAAATGAGAAAGTACCTAAAGAGAATAGAAGGGGGGCCAGGACAGAGGGGGCATGATTGGATGACAGGATTAGTAGCCAAAAAGATCTTAACAGTACAGAAGAAACAGACTCTAATAAGATGAAATTTAATAGCAAAAAATGTTCCATTTACACTTAAATTTTAAAAATCAGCTTTATAATATAAGATGAAGATGTAGTTAGGTAGAATTCATCTGGAAAAGTTCTTTGGACTTTTTAGTGGATTGTAAACTCAATAAGAGTCAACACTCTGATATGGTAATAAAAATGCAAATGTGATCTTAGATAGCATGGAGTTTGGCATAATGTCTAAGACTAGGATGGTTATTGTGCCATTGTACCCTACTTGGGTTAGTCCACATCTGGGGCATTGTTTTCAGTTATGGGGATTGTATTTTAGGAAAGACATTGATAAGCTGGAAAGCAGCCAGAGGAGAGGCACCAAGAGGATAAAGAACATTAAGATTGTGCCGTGAAGACCAGTTAAAGGAGGGGACATTTACTCTAGAGAAGAGACTTAGAGCTGCCTATAAGTATTAGAAGGTTCATCACACAGAAGGATGACACTTGTTCTGTTTGGCCCCAAATAACAAAACTAGAAGCAATGGGGGAGTGGTGCAGAGAGGCAGATTTAGACTCAATGTAGGCAAAAACTTACTAACAATTAGAGGTGTACAAAAGCAGAATAGACGGTCTTGGGAAGTGGTGTTTTCTACCACTAAAAACCTTCCAGTAAAGACTGGATGGCCAATCAGTCAGCAGGTCAATTAGTCAGTCAATCAAAAAGAAATTATTAAGCACTTACTATGTGCTAAGTGCTGTGGATATAGAAAAGCAATACTTCTCCTCTCTCCCACCAAATAAAAACCATAAGCCCTGCCCTCAAGGAGCATACATTCTAGAGGGGGAGACAACATGTAAGTGGTTACATAGAAGATAAAGATGGAGTACGTGAAAGTCTTCTGAAAGAGAAGTACATTAGTAGCTTGGGAAGCCAGAAAAAGACTCCTATAGAACAGGGAAACTGTGTGTGCATGTGTGTGTGTGTGTGTGTGTGTGTGTGTGTGTGTGTGTGTGTGTGTGTGTCTATGGAGTGTTAAGGTGTAAGAAGGCTGGAAGAGCAGAGAGAAGCCAGGAGATGAAGTGCTTTACATGTGAAACAGAGGTCTTTATATGTGATCCTGGTTGGTTGGTTGTTGTCCTTTGTTCTCAAAGAGGACTAAAATGAGATCGCTATGTTGGAGTTAAGGCACAGTGTGTCTGACTATGGCTGATCAGACCAATATGAGCTTGGAAGGCTCTACTACAGGTTGAGAACAAATAAGTCCATGTGAACAGTTCGGGTGCAGATGTCTCTAAATTAGTGCATCTCAAGTTTCTTTTGAGCTAATGTAATTCTGCTTCACTCATAGAACACAGTGGCTTTTTTGATTCAGCAAGCCGTGCTGGGTGGTCCTTTGCCAGCATCTGCCATGTCATGCAATTGATTCCAAATTTCTTCAGAGAGATCTTGAGAGTGTCCTTGTATTGCTTCTTTTGACCAGTATGTGAATGCCTGATTCTAGAGGTGATAGGGAACTACTGGAACTTAATGAGCAGAGGTGTAGAGGATGGGAGTGGTCTGTGACATGGTCAGAACTAAACTTTAGAAAAATAATCACTTGAGTAGTTAAATGGGGGATGGATCAGAGAGGGGAGAGACTTAAAGAAGGGAAACCAGTTAGAAGGTTGCTATTGTGGCAGTCCAGGCAAGAAATGATGAGGTTCTCATCTAAGATTTTATATATACATATAGATATATGTGTATATATATATATATTGTGTGTGTTTGCGTCTATATATATATATACACATATATACATCTGAATCCAGATGGCTCTGGAGGAGAAAGTGAGGCTGGTGACTTTGCACAGCCTCCCTTCCCAAATCAAAGTCAACTGCGAGTCACGTCATCATTTCCCTGATGCCTTGGTACTCTTTGAAAAGGAAGGGCAAACATAATCTATGTCTATATATCTATATGTAGATATTGTGAAGGGGATATATGTGAAATGTTGTAAAAGTACTAAGGAGATTTGGAAAAGGGTTGAATGTGGGAGGTGAGTGAGAAGTCAAGGATGACACTAGGGTTGTGAGCTGGGGTGCCTGGGAGGACGGTGTCCTGGATATTAAGAGGAATAGGAAAGTTCAGAAGGGGGAAGACTTTGTGGGGAATGATAATGACCTCTTTGGGGACATATTGTAGAGCAGCGGTGCTCACCCTCTGGGGTATGTTCAATTTGTAACAATGAAAACACATCCTGCATATCAGACATTTACATTACGATTCATAACAGTAACAAAATTACAGTTACGAAGTAGCGACAGAAATAATTTTATGGTTGGGGGTCATCACAACATGAGGAACTGTATTAAAGGGTCACGGCATTAGGAAGTTTGAGAACCACTGCTGTAGAGGAAATTCTCATTAAGGTACAGATTCTGCACATCTCAGATGCAGTAATATCTGCCAGAACTAAACATAATTGAGGAGAAAGACTCTGAAAAAAATAAACAAAAATATAAAAACCCAAGATGCAAATAATCAAAGATGAAAAAAGTTTGGATTGGGATCTCAGATTCAGTTTAATACACCAGGAATTAATAAAGGTATCAAGATCAACTTTGACAAAGTTTTGCAGGCAGATGTAATACATCTTTAGGGTCAGGATTGCCTTTGGATTGGTTTCTGTCCTCAGAGGAATTTTATGAAAAGCCCCATGGGAATCTACTGGATAGAATGTTAGACTAGAAAAATCTGGATTCAAACTCTGCCTTTGATACATTCTGGCTGTGTGACTTTGGGGAAGGTGCCCTCTCTGATCCTCAATTTCCATATCTGTTAGATAGTACCTGTAGGTACTGTGAAGTTTATTGTAAGGTCCGTATCAGATAATGTATAAAAAGCACTTTAAAACATTAAAATGTTCTACCAATGTATTATTGTAATTAGGACCTTGACTTCGACTCAGGGCTACTTTCTGGTACTAATTACTGGTACCTTATATTGATTTTCTTGTTTGTCTTCCGCTGAATTCTGACCTCTACTTTCTATGCTAGGTAGACTAGGTAGACTATTGTTCGTCCTGGTCTTCCCCTGTGACCTCTGCTCGGTTGTTGTCCAAGGTCCTGCCATGGCAGAAGAGCTTCATTGTACTTCCCTAGGATACTTCCTTGCTTTTTTCCTGTTCAGCTGACACATGGTCATCTCTTTTCCTGTTATGCCTATCTCCACCATAGGAAAAGAATAAACCTTCCATCAGAAGTTTCTCCTAAAAGTTTCTGTATTGTTCTACTTAATTGCATCCCAACATTCCCACTTGGCATTTGATTTTGAGGAATGTTGCTTTTTCCCATGTACCTTTCAAGAAGCTGTGAATTACTCAGGATTCTGATCTCAATGGGTCTGCTTATCTCTGTACCATTTCAGTAGGAGACTGAGTGATTGCCCTTCCCACTTCCACCAGTGGCTATACCAGCTTCACCAAAGGGTGATTCTTAAATCAGTCTATTGCATGACTCAGGAGAAAGGTTTGTTGGGAGAAGAGGTAATAGGATCCTGGAGTTTAGAGCTGGAAGGGTAGAGGTCATGTAGTCTTATCCCTTCTTCTCTCACAGAATCATAGATCTAGAGGGGGCAGGGATCTCAAAGACCCACGAGCCCAGTCTCAGTCTACTATAGAAGAAAATGAGACCCAGAGAAATTAGATGGTTTGCTCACTTGAGGTCATGTATGTAGTGATTTCAACTTAAAAATCACAGAATCTTGGATAAGGCTATTTAAGTCCAACCTCTATCTGACTGAGAAATCTAGTTATTTTTTTTCTGCCCATTATACCATGATGGTTGAAACTGTGAATAAAGTATATTTAGGGAAAAAAAGTTTTATCTTAGGATCTTAAGCATTTTTTCTTAAGTATTTTAAAGTGCAGTTGAAGTAAATGAGGATTCCCTTTAAAATGTAGATTATGTATTCAAAAAAACCAAAACCCTTGATACAAGTGTTTTAAAGGAGTGTGACAGCCTAGAATAGGAGGAAAGGCAGGAAGTCTTCAATTTGACCAGGTGGGTGGTGCCCCTTGGGCAGCCTGGAGGGGAGAAACAGGAAAAGGTGGGTGGTCAAGAGGCCTTTAAAAAAAAGCTGAGATAGGAGGATGCTGAATTGAATTGATGATGAATGTGAAGTCAGGGGCTGGGGAACAGCCCTACTGTTAAGGGGTGAGGAACAGAAAAATGATACAGAACTTTATTATACAGGTAACAGAAAGGGGGAAGTACAGATGGTACCCCAAAGCAGGACTGGAAGGTGACCCAGAAGAGGCACAATTTAAAGGTCAGACCTTAGCAGTGATTCTCAACCTTCCTAATGCCGTGACCCTTTAATACTCATGTGTGAGTGTATCTGCATGTGGGCGGACCCACCTGGAGACAGAGGAGCAGTGTTTCAGTTCCTAAGACCATCGGAAAAATGTGTTTTCCGATGGTCTTAGGTGACCCCTGTGAAAGGGTCGTTTGACCCCCAAAGGGGTTGTGACCCACAGGTTGATAACCACTGCCTTAGAGGAAAGACCTTTGGATTAATTTTATTTTTTAAACCTGAGGTATCACCTGTAGTGAGATTGGGTATCATTAAGTGAATCATATTAAGTTGGAGCTCAGGAATTAGCAACAGATATAGAATGATAGATTTTGAGATGGAAAAGACCTTAGAAGTCATCCAGTTCCAGTTTATTTTCCAGACTGGGAAACTGAGACCCAGAGAGCTTGTGACCTTGCCAAGGTCACACAGGTGACAAATCCAGGATTCAAATTTAGATCTTGTGGTTCCAAATTCAGTGCTGCCCACTATACCATAATGCATTTGAAAATTCCCTAAAATTGAAGTAAGATTTAGCTGTGTATCTGAGTTGTCTATGTGCTGTACTCTTGTTCATAATTTGGGGGAAATAGAATACTGGAGAAACCAGGATGTGGGTGAAAAGTTAAGACTTATGGGCATGGCTTTTAATGGGGGAAATCTTTCATCATTCCACCTGTACTTTCCCCATTTATCTCACAACTTGTCTACAGTTACTTGGGATGAAAATTCTTAAGGAATTGAAAAGGATTTCCTACTGAAGGGACATTAGGGAACGGGACTGGATAATTAGAAACTGACTCAGATCCACAGTGGGTGAGGGAGGACAAATACCCAGTCCAGGGATGGCACTGAAGATAAAGGGGGGGAATTGGTTCTCCTTAGAACTAAGATTCAATTATATGAACTACAGTAATTTGTTGAGGACTAAAAAGATAAAGATTGTACCACTGGAAGAATATGTCCCCAAAGCATCATGCTATTAAAACTTTCAGCATGATGTGGCAGACTTAGAATTGGGATTCAGAAGACCTTTGATTATAGCTCTACCATTTAATAGTTGTGTGACCGTGGGCAAGTCAATCTCTCTTAATCTAAGTTTCCTCATCTATAAAAGTAGGAATAATACATGCATTACCTTCCTCACAGGGTTGTTATAGGGGTCAAATGATAGAATCTATATAAGATGTCTTGAAACAGGGAAGCACATTCAAAAGGTCAGCTATTTATTATTATACTATATGTATACTTACATATGGGCATGTGCGTATATATACATACATACATAAACATACGTGTGGATGTATATATTTATAGACACATACACACACACACTGTTTCACATATGTACAATAAAAAGCAAAGTTCCACCTCTCTTCCTTTACAAATGCTTCTTGGGTCTCTAACTCAGGTTGCTTTCTCTGCTGAATTCATGAAAACATTAGAGGCCATATTAGGGGAAGGCATGGTTGCCCTCCATGTTATCTGCCTTCAGAAATTAGGAACATGCTGCAAACATCCTTAGCCTCTCCCAATGATCTAACATGGATGTCAACCATGCTTCTTGGGCCCATTTCTGTTTTCAGCCCCGGGCCACTTTAGGGATCACAAAGTTCAGTCTTACTTGCTTTATATAAAACTGGTAAACTTGCCTCTTAAAGTTTTAAGGGTTCCCCTTCCCTTCCAGTTCAAATGCATTGGACTTTGGTGTCTAAGTCCATGTTCATGCTCTTGGCGTCTCTTGTGATTCTGCACCTGGTGGTGCAGAGGGCAGATGCTGGGCCTGGAGACAAGAAGATCTAAATTTAAATCTGACCTCAGTCATTTGTTAGCTGAATAACCTTTACTGCCTCAGTTTCCTCAGTTTTAAAATGGAGATGATGATGATAAGTAGCACCTACCTCTGAGGGTTGTAGTGAGGATCAAATAAGATAATGTTTGTAAAAAGCATGTAGCACAATGCCCAGCACATAGTAGGTCCTATGTAAATGCTCATTCTCTTCTCCTTTCTCAGCCAAAATCTTTGTAAATGAATGATTTCTGCTGAAAGGCAGACAAAAGTCCCATTCTCAGCCCGTAGCCTTGAAGCTCTAAATTTACCTGAATGAGAACGGTGGCACAATTTAGTAGAAATACTGGTTTGGCCATGAGGAGACCTGAGTTGGCTTTGCTACCTTTCTTGGCTTCAGCTTCCTCCCCTCTAGAAAAGGGGGCTAAATGACCTCTTGGGTCTTTTCCAGCTTAAGACTCTACAAACTGACCCAGTCATAAAGACTGATTATAAAACCACTTAGTGTTTAGAACCATCCCCTGATGAACCACCAAGCTCTCAGCTGCAGGAACCAAATTGGCTAGCCAACACTCCAGTTTAAAAATGTTTCTTTGGCTAGAAAGCAATGTCAATATCAATTTGGCCAAGAAAAAATACAGTCTAATTTCATTTCAAATGCAACAAATTTACCGTCCTGGTTTGCATTAGCTACTGTCAAGGAGTAAGAAGACAGACAAAATAAATTATGAAAAAAATTATTTTTTTAATGTACAAAAAGAGTTATTTACAAGTTGAGTGTGTCATCTCAATTTGTAGGATGTAGAAAACAGCTAAAAATGTGTTTCTGAGATATAAATCTGACCCAACATTCACCTACAGTATTTTTAGTAATGGTGTCTTCTATACAGAATATATACAAATCGGGGATGGTTATCATAATACTATCTCAGTAAATGAGTGAACACCATTAGGAAGCCACAGACTCTTCGGGACTTTCGGGACATCCAAGATTTGTGCATTTAGAACTGACCTTTTAAAAGTAACAGAGTTCAGGGCACTGTGTGATAGTGAAGCCCAGGACTGATCATTCTGATTTCTGTCCAATGATCACCCTTAGCAGTCATGGGACATAAAAAGGGTTAAGTCATGTCAGATGCTGGGAGAATATCCCAAATCACTGATAACAATGGAGTAGTGGGTTTGATTTTGACTGCTGCAAACCCTATTATAAAAGGTGGGGGAAACCAGTGTTACCCCTTGAAATCCAAGCTCCAAATGCATTCTTCATATTCCAAGTTGGGCCAAGCCTCTCTGAGCAGGAGAATTTGGTGACAGTTCTTCAGTGCTCCGAAGGGCTGGTCCAGCCCAGCCCCTGAGCCAGCACACCATGCAACACTCATCATTCCTTTATGAATGAATGGGAGAAGGTGGGAGGAGGAAGGGGTATCACAGAGATACAGCAGGTACAGCCCATTTGTAACTCAACCGAGAGTAATGAGCACTGTCAGAGGTTTGGACACTATCATTCTGCTGGGAAAAATAAGTGCCCTTCAGAGACCTGGGGGGGGGGGGGAGGGGGAAGGGGACCTGTGACAGAGCCCTGTAGCGTTTTCATAGCAAAGCAAGAGAATAACGTATTAGGAAAATACAGAAGCTTTTGGTAAATGCATATTTCTCTCTTTCCTGACATCAGACTTTTAAGTCAACTCCTGATATTCTGATTGAGGAGGAAGGCAATCCTAGGAAGGAAAAAGAATGGGTTCCAACCAATGGTAAGGCATCATTGCCCCTACCTATCCCCTTCGGCAAGTACAGTCCCAATGTGTCAGACCAAATCTGGTCTAGCCCCAATGTATAGCATCACCATTGCCCTGGAGGTATATAAAATGAGCGTTCTTCTTCAAGATGGGGTTCATTTTAAATACAACATCAACCACACTGTAAACACAATCTGGATACAAGGGGGCCATCATTCTGGACTCAGCCCATGTATGTGTCATTCTAGCAACACTGTCATATTTTATTTATTAATGTACACATATCTTACAAAGATTGCAGGCCCTATACTTTGATGCCTTCTCCATTGCAGGCCCTATATTTTGATACTTCCCTACCAGAGCACAGTAAGGCACTTTTGGAGTGGCTGGATGGAATTGGTGGTTTCTTCTCTGTGGCAGGGTACTTAATGTTCCACTAAAGTATTCTTAAAGAACTGGGGAGGGGAGTGGGGGAAAAGAGCACTTTCCCTCACTGGCACCATAAGGAAAACCTAATCTCCTGGGAGCTGAATATGCATTATAGCTTCCAAATTCAGACCAAAATGCAATTTTCCCTCCTTACCACTCCTCCTTCCTAAATTTGCTTGGGAAGCAGGTTAGGGAAAAGTTTTTGGCTAATAAGAAGTTTTCATCAACCAAATGACATAAGGGAGGCTGCCAGAGCATAGTTGTGCATTTACATGGAAGGCTTATAGGAGTCCCATCCTTCCCCTCCCCCCCCCGACCCTTTTCTATTATGACATTTTTCAGTGCTCTGTAAAATAAGTCAAAAAATGACTAGAGACACATCATAGAGGTACAAAAAATGCCTCTAAAGAGTTTGTGAAGTCTGTACAGGTAATTTGTTAAAATCCCTTTCATGTATTTAATACTTGTTGGAAAAAAAAAACTATTCTCTAGGAAGTGATTATTTTTCAAAAGCACATTCATCAGATTGCTTGGCAAACAGCCCCTCCCTTCTTGCCTCCTTGTGCTTTCTGTTAAGACATCATGTTAAGGAACTTGCTCTCTTCTGCTAATGTTGTTAGCATGGAGCTCATGTCCCCAATAGCCATATTGCTTATCCCTGCTGGGATTGAGGGTAGGGTCAAGGAGTTCCGTGGAGTTGTGAGGCGGGAGGAATTCTGGGAGAGATTCTGAAGAATGCTGGGGCTCAGGGTTCCTGACATGAGGCTTGAATGGTCGCCATCATCCATGATGGCATCAAAATCGATCTGTGGAGGTTCTAATAGCTGGGAGTCCACAGTGCTGGATACCTGGTTGGCCCCTGGGGAAGCCATGGCATGTGGCTTGATGCTGCTCAATGAACACTGCTGCTGCTGCTGCTGCATTACCCGGCAGTCCACATGGTTCTCAAAATTTCCATTCTGTTCATACATGTGGATCTGCCCATAGTAGTACATCATGCTGTTATCCCGGGGCCCGCTGGCATTCTGTTGCTGCAGTTGCTGCTGCTGTTGTGGTGGGGAGACCATGTCATTTATTGGTTTGGGAACAGCTTCCCCAGTCTCCTGGCCGGATGTTCCAGCGGCCATCGGGTATGCTGTGGCTCTCATGTAGCCCAACTGTTGTGAAGAGCGTACCCCACGGTGTCTGTTGGCTGGGCTTGGCTCCGGGGGTGGACGTGGCTGTACCAGGCCTGGTCCAAAGTTCTGTCCCACTGACCCCATCATGTTCTGCTGAGGGTCAACAAAATTGGGTTGGTGGGAGGTCAGAAGAGATGGGGACTGGTGGTAGCCTTCCTGGCTCATGGAGGGTGGCAAGTGATGGCTCTGCTGTGTGTAGTTCTGTGGGGTCACCATGTGCATGGCTGGGTTGGGTAGTGTGTGCTCTCTACGGTTGTTTACCATCAGAGTAGGGTCAGAGGCAACATCCATTTGCTGAGGGAGGCCCAGGTGTCCTGTCTTGACTCCCATGTTACTACATGATGGAGAGAGCTGATTCATGTCCCCACCCATAGTGTTTGGGCTCAGCATGGGGTGAGGCTGACTGTATCCTGCATCAGGGCTTAAGTCCGGGTTCATGTTGGGGCAGGGATTGGCCTGTAGTGGTTGCCGGACCTGCATATAATTGACCCTTGGTCCTGGAGCAACCCCATTTCTTGGAAGGAGGTTGGATTGAGTGCTATCGAGGTCACTGGGGCTTGTCTGCATGACCTGCTGACTGTAGCTCTGGTACTGCCCAAAGGTCTGCTTCTGTTGTACCACAGCTAAGTTGCCCTGAGGAAATTGCTTGGCCTGCTGGTTGGAAAGAACATCCACAGAGCCCGAGCTCACCTCATTCCATTGCACAGGCATATTGTTTTTGTTCAGGTTGCTGGGGGTACCATAGCTTAATTGGCAATCAGTCAGCATCCCGTTAGAGTTGGATGCTGCCATCCTTCGTGGGCCGTGGAGACCTGGACTTGGCAGCTTCAGGCTCCCAGGGAAACTTGGGGCTTCTCCATGGTATGCCAGGGCATTACTGTCTTCAGCAGCACCAGAACTCTGTGCTTTGATGTACTGTACTACATCGTCAGGCAACATGATGTCATCCTCCCCACTGGGACCATCTGCCTCAACCACCATCGTCTCCATAGCAACATTCTCACTGATACTTGGAGGGCGGGGAGAATATATGTGGCGGGGCAAGGCACCATCTGAGCGGGTGTAATTCTGGAGGCTGAAGTTCCTCCGTTCTGCACAGGGGGGCAGATGAGGTGGGTTCATGCTGTTGGTGCTATTGAAACGTTGCACTCGGGGGAGAGACAAAGGTTCAGCAGCCAGTCTCCTTACGGGGTCACTTGCTCGCCTTGTCCCATTGCCTGTAACTTCATGGGGGAAGGTGGGGGCAGCACTATACCCATATGATGGTCCATCACTACCACGCCTTGGTCCCAGTGGACGTGGGAAGGGAGGTGGCAGAGAGGACTCTGATGGATCAAGTAGAGACATCTTATTTTTCAGGCTCATCCTTTCCATGTTTGGGAGAGGAGTTGGTGGAGGACCCCCGGTAGCCGCAGCATACTTGGCTTTCAGGCTGTACTGTTGAGCGGGTGTGAGGTTCAGCAGCCCCGGTGCTCCACTGCATTGGCTGGCCTCGCTGGAGCGGCGGGAGGCATCGGTGGAGATGGGGTCGTAGGAGTCGGCAGAGCTGACATTGTTGGGGCGGCTCCCAAAGGGAGAAGCCTCGCTGGATCGGCGGCTAGACAAGTACGGGGAGATGCCGGAGGAGCGGCGACTGACAGTGTAGGCTGAACTTACAGTGCTGGTCGTGCTGTCCCTTCGCTCGTTCAGTTGGTTTAACATGGTCACCTCATTCACTGACAGCTCCATGATCCTCGGGTTGGGCAGGGGTGCTGTGGGTCCACTGAAGTTCTCCATGATAGAGCCTAGAGGAAAGAAAACAAAAAACCCAAGTAGCAACATCTTTCATTAAGGGCAGCAGATCTAGTGGAAAGGGTCATAGACCAAAAATAAGGAAAACTGTGTCCTAGTTTTGGTTTGGTTATTAATTTATTGTGGGACCTTGAGGATGTCACCTGGACTCTCTTTCCTTCACTTTCCTCATTTATCAACCTAGGAGAATTTAACCTACCACAACATCCTCACAGGGTTTTTGTGAAGTTCTGATGAGATAATTAATGTCAAAGCACTGTAGAAAATATGGGTTACTCATGAAGATAGTGAGGTTCCCGTCACTGGGGGGGGGGGGGTGTCTTCAAGCAGAGGCTGGATGACTGGCTATCAGGGATGAGGTAGAGAGTATTCTTATTTGCAAATAAACCAAGTTAGAAAATTTTCTAATTCTGAGGTCCTAGGATGCCAAATTAAAATTTCTCTTAGAAGCTAAGGAATTATACCAGAAAAACCTGATGGTATAGAAGAGTTCACTAGGAGCTTCCCCTGACTAGGAAGAGAATGGGGGAGGAGGCAGTCTACAGCTCGAACGTGTCAAGTCTACAAGCTTTTATTAGGTGCTTACTATGGCCTAGGTACTGTGCTACTTGCTGGAAATACAAAGAAAAATAAAGAAAAAAAATCCCTGCTCTCAAGGAACTCACAGCATAATAAAAGAGACAACATGCAAAAAGCTATTTACGAACAAGATATATAAAGCATACATCAGAGATAATTCCAGAGGGAGGGCACAAAGGTGAGAGGGGATTCAGGAAGGCTTCTTGTAGAAAGTGGGATGTCGGTTAGGACCTAAAGGAAGCCAGGAGGTGGAGATAAGGAGGAAGAATGTCCCAGGCAAAGGGGACAGTCAGTGAAAATACCTAGTCAGCAGATGGAGTGTCTGGTGCAAGCAACATCAAGGATTCGAAAGTCACCAGATTTCAGAGTATGTGGAGGTGAGTAAGGTAGTAGAAAGGTAGGATGTATTTATAAGTATATTAAAGGGAACTTAGAGATCATCTGATACAATCCTTCATTTGAGGAATGAAGGAGGAAACTGAGTCCCCCATGAGGTGAAAAGCCAGGTGACAGAGTAGGATTAGAGCTGAGGTTTCCTGATTCCTATTCCTGTGATCACTGGTCTCTACCATCCCTTCCCCCAGGCAGGAAGGCATGCACTGAGTTGGCAGCTTACCATTTCCCGGAATCGGAGGCAGCTTGGTGTTTCGGACTTGAGGCGCCGGGTTTGCCCATGAACAGGAATCCTTGACTGTCTTCAGCTTCTCCTTCTTGAGCTGTTCAAGCCTTTGCATGGTTGTCATATGTTTTCGCAGCTGCAGGCTGACTGCTGATGTGCCAGAGGGGACGGTCGAGTCAGCTACAGGAGCGTTGTCGTCCAGCGTCGTCAGGTCTCCCAGGCTACCCCCACTGTGCATGGTCATCTCTACTCCACTGTCATTGTTGTTGGCGCTGCCTAGGGGTGAGGGCTCGCTGCTACAGGATGACTGGCCCCCGGGGCTGGACTGATACAACTGAGGGAGAACAGAACAAAGGATTGTGAACTATCAGTCAGGTACGAATACTGGACCGCTAAAAACCAGAGGTGAACTCCCCTAGCAATGCGCAAACTAGCTAACACATATATACATGTCCACACTCATAGGGAACTTGCTGGGAGAGGAGGAGTCAGGCTCGACCACTGTGATCTCTTCCTTTTAGCTCCTATAGCACTTGTCATCTACATATACTTTAGCTATGGGCTGTACCTTGATTTGTACCAGGGTTTCATCTCTATTAGTCTTATCACTCCAGCCAAACCACATGTTCCTTGAAGGCAGAGATGTGTCCTTTCCTTCTCGTGTACTGAACACAGTGACTAGTGTAGTCTGGGGCACACAGGGGAGACTAGCTAAACACTTGGCCTTCAAGTTTAGCCAATGTTTGCTAAGAACCTCAGTACTTACTTATGACATCCCCTGGCTGACTAGTGGCTGCTATTGATCTCTTGGAACACTTGCACCCCACCTGCTTCTGACTTCTCTGCTATGATGTTGATAGATAATGAATGGAGAGAATAAGCTTGTTATGGTTTTAGGTCCCTCTGGACTTTGCTTTTGCTTTCTCTGCTGCTGCAGAAGGGCCTGCTACGATGACTGAGCAAGACTTGGCATTTTCTGTGGCAGATGGCATCCTAGACCAGAAAGGCTAGCTCACTTATGTTCTGCCCATTTGGTTTCCTATTCCCCACCTCATGCTCCAGACCTGAACTAACAGGGCAAGATTTCTGAATCTGCTGAACAGAGACTATGGTAATTAGTTTGCATTAACAGTATCTCTTACACTTGTCTAAGAATCAGCAGTAAGGGATTCAGATCCTTACTCTATCAATCTATCAAGCAACAAAAATGAATTTATTAAGTACTCCAATGAGCCAACATGCTAAATGCTAGAGATACAGAGACAAAGGCCAACCATTCCCTGACCTAAAGGGACTCGTATACTATCAGGGATACACTAGGCATATAAATAGGTACACTGAAAATACATTAAAAAAAAATAGATACAAGATGATTTTGGAAAGGAGGACTTTAATAGTTGGAGAGATCAGGAAAGGCTTCATGGAGAACACGGCATTTAAGCTAAGTCCTAAAGGAAATGAGGGAATCAGAAGCACAGGTGAGGAGGAGAGTTATACCATGCATGTGGAGCAGGCAGGTTAAAGGTACGGAAACAGAGAATGAAGCACTGGGTATGAGAAATGGTAAGAAGGCTAGTTTGACTAGACCAGTGGTTCTCAACCTTCCTAATGCCATGACCCTTTAATACAGTTCCTCATGTTGTGGTGACCCCCAACCGTAAAATTATTTTCGTTGCTACTTCATAACTGTAATTTTGCTACTGTTATGAATAATAATGTAAATATCTGATATGCAGGATGTATTTTCATTGTTACAAACTGATTGTAACCCACAGGTTGAGAACCGCTGGACTAGACCATGGCGTAGGTAAAGGGGAGTAATCCATGTTGTTATGGGGTTCTCTTGAAGGGATACCCAAGTGAAAAGAATAAGAAGTCTCACTTCCTTGTGTCCCTCTCTGTTGCCTATAATTTCAAAGCCTCAAATGGGCTACTAAAATCATTCCTTTGAGATATCACACACACACACACACACACACACACACACACACGATACCAATTTCTAGCACATCACTTCTAAATACAGATAGCACTCATACCATAGCCTAACACAAAGGGATACTCTGCTCACCTTAGTACCGACTATCCTTAGGGAGGTATAGTAAGGAAAAGAAGAGGAGACAAAGAACAAGTGGTTAGAATTAAGGAGTCATGGCTGGAAGTTAATTATGTATCACATGGAAAAAGAGCAGATAAATAGTTCCTAAGATATTCGAAACTGTCTAAATATCATCACGTGGAACATGGGGGCAGCACCTGCCTCTAGGTATTTTGGCTCATCTCTCACTGTTACACCCACATGGTCTTCTTGGCCCGGCTGGGAAATATAACAGTCGGGTTTTTGTTTTGTTTAATTATTATGCGGGCCCATTGTCCCAGAAGAAAATGATCAACTGAATTCTTATGTCTCAGATCCATCATATGAAGATCTGTCAATTGGTTTTATAAGTCAAGGTCATAAAAAGAGAAGAAATGGGGCTTGTGGGTGAGGGCATGGATCACAATATGGAATTGACCTGGGGTGATCGTTGATGGATCTTTAACCAAAGCTCACAGGTTTCAGGACAATTAATGGTAGCCGAGGACAGAATTCCCTCGAATTGTGCTGCTTAGCTTGGTGATCTGGCCAATCAGAGGGAAAAATACACAGGCTTTGAGGGTATTAGGGTGAAAGGGCCACATTAACACTTACCACTGAGTTCTCTGTCTTGATGGCTTTGACATGCAGGCAGTCCTCCACTGCCTGGCTGGCACTATTGACCTCAGCGGTCTCCTCCAGCCCTGCTCTGCCCTGTTTGGCACTGGCTTCATTGTCACCATTTTCCTTGAGTGGAGGTGCCCTTGGGTGGACGTCATTGCGCTGCTTCTTGGTGACGTGGGCATCGGGACCGTGTACCGTCTTCACATGTTTCCTGAGAGAGCTGGGGTCCGTGTATCGCTTTGTACAACCAGGGATCTTGCAGATGTAGGGTTTCTGGGAGAAAGGGAGCCTGATATTAATGACACAGGAGAGACTGTTAAATCCCAGCAGTGTTACTGAGGCGGGACTGTCCCGTGAGCCACACTTATTCCCCACAATAATTTCTTGGTTGTGTTGTTCTCCCCAGCTGGAATATTCTCCCCATGCCACCTTTTCCAAATTCAAGCCATTTTCCATAAGATCATCCTTAATGACTCCGGTTCACCTTCCCTTCTTGAAATTGCTGTAATAAAGTCCAAACCACACAGTTATAACATATGCTTATTCAATGCCTTGTGTTGTTTTCCTAGCTGTTTCATGTATATATATCTTGTCATGCCAACTAGCGTGTTGGTTTTAACAACTGTATCTTACACTTCTTTATTACTACACGTTCCCCTCTCCCGCAAGGATTTAGCACAGGGATGAACACAAAGAAGACACTTGACAAACAGCTGGATGGATGAAGGGAAAGAGTGATTATTTCAGTGTTCATGAAATGTCCAGATGTATTCCCATAATATACAGATGACCGGTATCTCAGTAACAATTGTGATGAGTCTGTTCTCTAAATTTTACTATGCATGAGTAAATGCATGAGTCATCAGTCAACAAGAATTAAGTACCTACTGTGTCCCAAGCACTGGAATAAGAACAAGGACCTATAACTTACCAGACTTGGTCATACTAGATCCCCAAGGGGAAAGCACGGATTCATTCTAATCCTACCAGCATCTTCATTTTATAAGCCGAGCAATTCACTGAAGATCTCTTATCACATTAGTGACAGAGTTATGACTGGAATCTAGAACCCTTGTTACCCTGTCTAGTGAGCTCTTCTCTGTCCCCAGGGTCAGGCCTATTACATTTATTCTTAGCTACTGCAATACCTTTCCTCTTTCTCAATATTGAGCAGTTTTCAGGAATAATATTATATTTATCTAGTGGTAGACAAGGCTGAAACTCACTAATTGTTCACCCAACAAACTTTGTAAAGTGGTGATTTCTTGGGCAGAGATGTCTAACTCACGGCCACAGGTCACCAAACTCTGGAGAAGATTAAGATATAACTGGGAAATGTTTAACAAAAATAAATAAAAACACAATACAACATAGGTAATGTTCATTTGTGGTCCAAGTCAATATTTGTTTCTATTCGAGTTTGACCCCACTGTTCTAGGTGCTAATATATGAAGTTTTCAAAATAGAATGTAAGCTCCCTGAATGAACAAATGACAAAGCATTTATTAAGTGCCAAATGCTGGGAATACACACATTAAAATAAGAGACCTTCTTTACATTTAAGGAACTTACATTCTAGTAGGGGAAGATAACACCCTAGGAGAGGAGTGACCAGGGAAGCATGTTTTATTCTCAAGAGGTAGAAAACAGAAGGCAGACAATATGGAGGCTGCAAGCAGATGGCAGGATGTCCTGGGAGGATAGCTGAATATAATGTGAAGCTAACCCAGGGCCTGCTGTCTAGGGCTAGGTGGTTGATGTGTGGCCTAAGTGGCCCTAGGTTGCATGTATTCCTTGTGGCAAGAGACTGTTTCCTTTTTACCTTGAAATCTCCAGCACCTAGAACAGTATCTGGATCATTTACCCCCTCACCTGGTTTCCTAATAGAGAATCCCCAAAGAGGAATCTACCTGTACCAAGGTATCTCAGTATCCTCTTGGCAACTTAGAATTTTAAAGAGTTTTCTGGGGGCAACTGGGAGGTTAAATAATTTGCTCAGAGTCACACGATCTGTACATGTAATAGGGAAGACTTGAATCTGGGTCTTCTTAACTCTGAGGCCAGCTACATCTATTCACTGAAATATACTGTACACACAGTGGGCACTTAGTATTTGTTGAACTAAATGAATTCCTGATCCAGGCTTTTCTTGGGGGGGGGGAGGTAAGGTCCACAATAGGTTTCACATTATTATGTAAACTGTTTTCCCTTATTACTTTCTCCAAACACAGTCTCTAGAGTTCCATGAACACACCAGGCATTATAATGAAGTCACAAGCCTTGAAGGACAGGTAGAACTAAGTCCAGTAGAGAATAAAGAAAAAAGCAATCTAGGGACAGAGAAGAGAATGATCAAAAAAGCAGATGTAGGAATGAATATGGCATGTCTAGGAAACCATGAACATTTTATCATAATTCTTTCTGTTCTAAAACCTTGGCACACACTATCAATTATTAGACTAACATGGCTGGAGTGGATGGTTAGTGGAGGGAACCAGCTGGAGATAAGGTTAGAAAATGCAGGTTGGGGAGCGTAATATGTGTAAGCAAGAAAGCAGGGGTTTCTTGCTTAGTATGACCCAGAAAGAGAAAGAGGTGTCTGGGGCATGGTAAATGTCAAGAGGTATTTCATACTACAGTTGGTCCCACAGAAGAAGGTGATAACTCATGTTGGTATTTATGATGTGCGGGCATTTTTTAGTTAATTGAGAAATTCCATTGCTCTTGCCAGATCCTTTCATTAAAGCCAAAATCCAGGTAATGAGCATATCGGAACAGCTTAGGGGAGTCATTAAAATATTCCAAGGGGGAAAACGGTGACCTGTGGATTCTCTGACAAGCAAGAAACATTTCTAGGACCAATCACTCCTCTGATCTCTAATTCCTGCTCAAGCTCTGGGTCTTCCTGGTAGGTGGTTGACTCAGACTGCTGGGCATAGCTCATGAAGTGACTTAAGCGTCTTGACATGTTCACAGACAACTGAATGGAGTGTTTTAGACCCAAAACATGAGCACCCAGGATGAGCTCAGTAACATAATCCTCGAAAGTACAGATCTAAGAGAAAACAATCATGGTGTTAATACCACATGGCCATCTGTGGCTGCCATTCCCTGCACCCATCTGCCAACTGCTTCCAGTTTCTTGGTCTTTCTCTTTTTGTTTTGCAGAAAAACAATAACACCCTGGAGTTGTCTTAGCTTTTAAATTTTCTTTTCTTTTTTTTTGGAGGAGGGAAGGTAGGGCAACTGGGGTTAAGTGACTTGCCCAAGGTCATATGGCTAGGGGTGTGTGTGTGTGTGTGTGTGTGTGTGTGTGTGTGTGTGTGTGTGTGAAATGTCTGAGGTTGGATTTGAACTCAGGTCCTCCTGATTCCAGGGCCAGTGCTCTATTCACTGAACCACCTAGCTGCCCTGCTTTTAAATTTTCCAAATGCATTATCTCCTTTGACTCTTACAACAATCCTGTTAGGTGAGTAAGTTAAATATTATTAACCCCATTTTATAGGTGAGAAAACTAAGGTCCAAAGACAGGAAGGTATTTGCCTTAGTGTACCTAAATAGGTATGGTATGAAAAGCTGGTATGGCCTCAGAACTGAGACAGCCTGGGTTTAAGTACCTGCTCTGACTAATAAAAATTAAAAAATAAAATAAAATTAACATTTATATAGGGTTTACTATGTACCAGGCATTGCACTCAGCATTTCACAATTATTATCTCACACTTCCCTCACAACAACCCTGTGAAGCAGATGCTATTATCATCCTCATTTTACATGTGATAAAACTGAAGCAAATAACAGTTAAATGACTTGCCCAGGGTCATATGGCTCATACGTGGCTTTGAATTCAGTTCCCTGAGTTCACGTATACTGTCTGTGTGTTCTAGTGAGCTAGGCAGATCTCTGATCATAAGTGCAATGAAGGTGCTGAGATGCATTGGTAGAGGGAGACACCTCACACTGGGATTCCCTATACCAATGACATCATGGATCCAATTCCATTCCCCTTGACTGTAAAACATAAATAAAACCTCTGTCAGAATTTACGAAGAGCTTTCCCAGTCCTTATTGCAATACCTTACCTGAACCTTCAGATTCTAAGTCCAGGCTCCCTTCCATTAAAGCTTCCTAAATGGATTTATATAATACATACACACCATCTTCCTACTGTGATGCCTCCTCCTAGGATGGGAGTGAACCTCCGCTCTCAATGGTTAAGCCAGCAGAGGGATACCTATGACAAGCTCTGTAGACCAGGAAAAGCTTTGAAATGGTCCATAATATCTGGCTTCCAAGGACTAACTTAGCTAAGAGCAGCAAGACTTTTCACAACAGGGCTGTCAATCAAGTGAAGAATTATTTTGCTCACGCAAGTCATGAAGACTGGGTTCCCTTACTTGCCTTTATGACCACTACTTCAGCACCCATAGCATACTCCTTCCAACTGTGGGCAGACCTCAAGACTCTGTCCTCCACTGTTTTCTCTTCTTTCTCCACCTTCTTTCACTTGGTCACCTCATCAACTACTATGGTTTAATGATCATTTCTATGAAGATTCTACCCAGATGTCTACATCCAGTCTTAATAATTCTCTTAAGCTCTAGTCCAGTATCACAAACTGCCTATTGGACATTTCAAACTGGATAGCTCATAGATATCACAAACTCAACATGTTCAAAAACAATTTAGTGTTGTTCCCCATGACTCGCCCCTCTTACAAACTTCCCCATTTCAGTTAAGGGCAGTGCCATCATTCTAGTTATCCAGGTTTGCAATTGGCATTACCATCACTTTCCTTCACCCCACACATAAAATGAGTTGTTCCACCTTGTTACTTCTACCCCTACAACATCTCTTGTATCTATCACCTTTTCTCTACTCACATGGCTCTCACCCTAATTCATCGACTCACTCCTAGACTATTGTAATAGACTCCAAATTGCCCTTCTTGCCTCATCTTTCCTCACTCTAATTCATCCTCCAGCCAGCTGATAAAAATGATTTTCTTATAGGTCTACTCATGTAACTATCTACTAAAAAAACAACTTCCAATGACTCCCAATTGCCTCTATGATCAAATATAACTTCTGTCTGGCATTTAAGACCTTTTACAACCTGGCTCCAACCTAACAATCCAGTTTTCTTATGTAAGATAGTATACATTACTTCCCTTCCTGTACTCCATGGTCAAACAATATTTTCCTCTTTGTGGTTCTTCATGATCCATCTCCCATCTCCATGCATTTGTTCTGGCCATCCCTCATGTTAGGAATGCATTTCCCCCTCTTTACCTCTACCAGTTAGAATCACTTGTTTTGTTATAAACTCAGCTTAAGCTTCAATTTTTTTACACAAGATCTTTCTTGGTCCTTCCAGCTGATGGTGCCAATACTCTTCCCTCTTCCATTACCCTGAATTTAGTTTGCATATTCTTATATATGTACACATTGTCTACTTTGATAGAATATAAACTCCTTAAAAGCAAGCAGAGTTTCATTTTTGTGTTGTATCCCTAGGACTTAGAAGAGCACTCAGCACATAGTAGGCACTTAATAAATTCCCACTGATTGGCTGTCTTCTAAGACTTGATTGGGTTTGCAATCTCTGTTCAAGGAAAGAGTCGATACAACAATGAAATCATTGAAACATACACATCATACATGGGTAGCTGTGTGGCTCCACATTCATATGAATTTTAATTGCTATAGTTTAAGTTGCTTTCTTGAATGATGAATACTTGTTATAAGTTAGTCTTATAGCAAAGTCTTTAAGTGGTCAAAAACATTATTAAATACTAGAAGCTTTTCTTTTCTTTAGTCTGTTAGACTAATGGTAATATAAAATTCAATCCACAGGTATTCGTTTGTTGCAGCAGACCATCACGTGCATTATAATACAGCCAATTTTCTGGATTCCCCAAGTACTGGTAGTGGGCTTAAATTAACTGGAGTTAACAAAGCATGTATTGTGCTTCATCAATTTGCATCAAAAGGCCAAGGCATGATTTTCTTTTGTAGAACGTCACTACCAGGTGCAGAAAGGTCCCACTGGGAAGTTCAAATTGCTTTCTTCCGTGCAAAGTTAAATCATCATGATAGTCATTTTCCTATGATGTAACAATTTGGATCACACCTTCATTGGGTAAGCTGATGGTAGGTCTGGTGGTACTCAGAGTAATAGAATACATCTGCAGAGTGCCTAATAATCTCTGTCTTTTCCATAACCTTGTGAGGCAGGTTCTGTGAGCCCCATTTCACAGATGAGGAAATTGAGAGTTTAAGTAACTTATTTAGGGTCATACAGAAAGTCAGCAGCAAGAGGCTGGCTATTATCTGAAAGTCTGGGGACTCTAAGCAATGTATTTTTTCCCCATGATGCCATAGTACTTCACCTCATCAGTCTGAGTTTCTTCTGCCCATCCCCCTCTCTCCTTTCAGGAACAGACAGTGGAACTAAAGGCTCTTGGTTATAGAAACCTCAGGAGTCCATCTGGAGAGGCTGCCTCAGTGTTCTCCCTTCTCTGACTCTACCTACATTCCCAAGTCTGAGTCTTAAAAATGTACCTCATTGGAATGAGTTCGGTTCTGGTGCTTGGCCCGGTCAGAAGCATTAGAGAAGGCTTTATTGCAGCCCTCGTGCTCACAAACGTAAGGTTTCTCGCCCGTGTGGGACCTCAGATGCGTCTTTAGGTTCTCCAGTCGGGAGTAAGCTTTTGAGCATCCTTCAAACTGAAATTGAGACGAGAGAAATGAATGAGTGATGATTTAATAAACCCTTAAAATGAAGCTAAGTCTAAAAAAACAGGGGGTCCTGTCAGAAGTATTGGGTTTTAGTTCTGACTGTATTCTCTAGTCTAGATTGATCCATGGGTGAGTTTGTTTCTTCAGATGTAAAATGAGAGGAGCTAGACTAATGGTCTGTAAGTTGCCTTATAGTGCTAATGTTCCAGGATTCTAATTAAGAAGGTGTTAACCCCTTTTTCTAATAGTAATCTCTTTCAAACTTTTTTTTAAGTTACATTGGGTTGCAAGTTTCCTTCCAAGCCTAAGACAAATCCTTCCTCCTTGAATCCTCCACTGATAACCTAGCCTACAGTGATCTATCTTTCTCTTATGAATGCCAATAATGTCCTTATAGCTTATTTGATAATTAAACCTTTTCATGTATGCTAGTTTTCCATAATCTCTCCTGAGCATTTATTCCACTGCCTAATGTTCTTTATTAGGAGAGAAAAATTCAACTCCTTCAGTATATCTATTTACCTCACTTTCCATAATAAATATGACTAAGAGGGTTGTTTATATATATATTTTCAACAATATATTCAAATTTAACATATATGTATACAGGGATATCAATATCTATATATAGTACTGATGGTGTACAGATCACTGGGCTTGTTTTAGAGGTCAGATATGAAATTTAGATAAGATCAGATCACCTCCATCTTTCTAGAAGGAGAATAACACATAAACATATTTTATCTCAAATATGCCAGGGAGCTGCCACTTGAAGAAATTGTACGGTTAATTCTTTTGTAAAGTGAATTATTTTAATGATGTAAATAGAAGTTCCCCTCCATTCTCTCCTCCCCCCCCCCCCCCAATTCGGTCTATCTGGTAAATTTGGATTTTCATTTTTTATCTCACATAACAGGCCCACAAATACCCTGTATCAATCAATCTATCTCTCCACGTGTGTGTGTGTGTGTGTGTGTGTGTGTGTGTGAGACAGAGAGACAGAGAAAGGGAGAGAAAGAGAGACAGAGAGAGACAGAGAGCCAGAGCCAGAGCCAGAGCCAGAGATGGAGACAGAGAGAGACAGTGAGGAGAGAGAGAGAAAGTGAGAGAGAGACAGAGACAGAGAGAGAGAGTTTCACTTTCAAATGGAAGATTAACTTCAGAAGAATTGTCTTCAACCACAATTTTGCAGCTTAATCAGGGTTCAAGGTAAGAATGGGTCAGGAAGACCCAAGTTCAAATCTAGTCTCAGACACTTACTACCTGTGTGATCTTGGGCAAGTCAACCTCTGTTTGCCTCAGTTTCCTCAACTGTAAAATGGGGGTAATGATAGCACTTATCTCCCAGGGTTGTTTTGAGAATCAAATGAGTTGATGACTGTAAAGCACTTAGCACAGTGCCTGGCACATAGCAAGTGATATAAAATGTTAGTTATTATTATTATTATTAAATTTAAAATAGGGGTTCTCAGCCTATAATGTGCTTATCCCTTGGAGAGGTGGCACGAGAAGCTTCCCAATGGGGTAGGGAGAACATTTCATAAATATAGTATCTTGTTGAATAAAATTAGTAAATACTTTTATTTTCTTTTTTATGAGCATTTGCACAGTAAACTCTAGGATTTATTTCCTTTCTTATTTAATGGGGGGCATAGGAAGGTTAACTAGAAGCCAAGAGGTACTGGGATGAAAAAAGTTGGGACCCCCTGCTTTAAAACATATTCTCTTCTATGTCAGTGTTTGACACCAAGACTGCCTTTACTTATAGTCACAATAATTAACAACTGTGGTGATATTTAAAGGGTTGGGAGCCCCTTCTTCAACAGTTTCCTCTCATCCACTTGAAGTTTCAAAACTAAATATTTATTCCTTTTGTTTAATGTCTAGATGCCTAACTTTCCTACCTTCTCTGCAGAGATGGGGGCTATGGGTGTGGAATACTGCATATCAGGCTTAATTTTGCTGAAGTATTTTTCTCTTTCTTTTAAATTCTTTAAAAAAATTTCTTTAAAGGCACAGCTAACTAAGTAAAGGAAGGAAGAAGGATGGCTTCATACATGAAAGTGCTATAAAATCATAAGATGTCTATAAAATAAAACAATAGCAGCAACAACTAAAGTCTCAGGGCCTCCAGGAAGCCTCTTTTAAAATATAATCATTTTTCATTCTTCACAGTAACAGCAACGTTGTAATGATGATCAACTGTGAAAGACTTGGCTACTCCGATCAATACAGCGATCCAAGACAATTCCAAAGGACTCATGATAAAAAAAAAAAAAAATGCTACCACCTCCAGAGAGAAAACTGATGAGCTCTGAGTGCAAACTGAATAATTTTCTCACTTTACTTTTCTTGCTTTTATCTGGAAATAGGGTTCATATGGCAATATGTTTTGCAAGATTTCACATGTATAATTGATATCACATTGCATGCCTTCTCAGTGGGTGGTGAGGGGGGAGGGAGGGAGAGAATTTGGAACACGAAATTTAAAAAGAAAAGAATGCTAAAAATAATTTAATAATAAATATAAAAGTAACCATTTTTAGAGTGTGAACTCTTAAGTTGTTTTCACTCATTAAATCTCAGTGTGAATAGGGTAGTAGGGAAATGTGAGGAAGGAGAAGAGCACAGAGTGAAGAAGGCTGCCTGGACTAGATGGACACCCTCCTGCTTGCTTAGCTTCACCTCTGTTTGTAAGGAGAAGGCTTTGGGGCTCTAAGGTCCACCAGTGATGTTTGAGGAGAAGGTAAAAATCAGGCCAAGAGTCTCTCACAAAAGCGTTGGTCAATAGGCCTTGTTGACAATTCACATTCTGCCTTTTAGAAAGGGTGAAGGGCTCCCACAGAGCCCCAGTTAGGGATGTTTCCCCCCATTGATGGCAAAAACAATGAATGGGAAAAGAACTTCAGTGGAACAGATAGAACTGGGCTACAAGGAGGGGCACTCTAGTCCTCCCCATCACCAGAATGGAGGAAACTTTGGAGAAATTCAAGCCTTCTGAGAGAACCTTGGGAAGATGGTTGTACAGCTAGACAGTGCTAGACTAACAAAGAGCATGAGGTGAGGTGTGGGGTCAGTAGATGTGGTGGTTACTATGGAAAGGAAGCTTATCACACATGACGTTTCTCCTTCTCTCTCCCCACTCCCACCCCAATATCATCACCCTGGAGTAAAGCCTTGTTTATCCCCAACTAGTTTCACTGGTTGTGTTGTCCTTAGGGAGGCTAGGGATTCAGTTGCTACTGATCTAAGGTATGATGTCTCCATGTTCTTTTGGGGCAAGAACTCCAACTTGGAGACACATACATATATACATACATACATATATACATACATGCATGCATGCATACATACATATATATAAAATTTTTCTGGACTATATTTTTCTATAAGATAATGTGAAGTCCTCTTAAAAAGTGGAACAAGCAAGCTAATCCCACAAGAAGTTGATGATGGCATTGAATAAGCAGCCAGCCTCTAGTCTTCATTTATGCCACCTGCTTCCTCTTTCATTGTGTTTCTTTTTCTTCTTCTTTTTTTGTACTAGCTATGCCACATTTCCAGGGAAATGACATCATTAAATATTGGGGTTTTGTGTCAGACAATAGTATGAGATCATTGAGAACATGGCACGATTTCTTAGTTGAAATGCAATCTACTTTCCTGCTCCTTATTCAAATCTGTGCCCATCGGGCATGATTGTACAATAAATGGGTTCTGATGGACTTCCCCTCTATGTGCATGGCATAGTATGGGAAATAAATATTTTTCATCAATTTAGTTTTTTCTGTGTAGACAGTGAGTCTAATCTCAGAGTGGGTATTGATCTCATCAAGGAGGCCATATCATATTCTAGGACTTGATGGAATCAGTAACATGTCATCTGCAAACAAGAAAATCTGGAATACCTCATCATCTTTGGGAAGTCCCTCTTCCCATTTGTTTTCTTTGCTAGACAGCCTCCAAGGTAGCAAGCAGTTTTGGAAAGCATAGGTCTTCCTGCTTTATGCCTCACTTGATTTTGATAATCA
Source organism: Pseudochirops corinnae (assembly GCA_028646515.1). Lineage (NCBI taxonomy): Eukaryota > Metazoa > Chordata > Mammalia > Diprotodontia > Pseudocheiridae > Pseudochirops > Pseudochirops corinnae. The sequence goes on from JAQQSV010000165.1 coordinate 143,968, forward strand.
AGAGGATCATTTAAAAATAGTCATCTCTTTGTTAGCAGCTATTGGGGATTCTAGAATGACCTTTAATATATACATGGGATATATGGTGTTGGAGAACTTTCAAAACTGTCTTTTTCTCTAAAGGATGAAATACCACTTTCTCTCTCCCACCACAATCAACAAGCATAAACACGGTGGAATCTCATGTTTTCTACATCTTTCATTTCATTCTTTCCCTCTCTCCTGCTCCTCTCCCACTCACTGAGAAGGGAAGCAACATGATGGGTCTAAATGTGATGGTTTCACTCTCACGGGTTATGGGAAAGGTTGTTACAAAATCACTGGCAAATGGACTCCATTCTCCGTACATTTATTGCACGGACACACAGTCCGTTAGATATCCTTAAGAGATTAGGATGAGCAATAGGTTCAGTGGCTTCATGGATTGTTGAATGGGAGAAAAAGGTGATGATTTGAGCAGCAGCAGGTGAGGACTTAACAGAAATGACTCAAGTGGCAGAAAGAATGGGACAATCAGGGGAAACTACAAATGACTTCTAAGAAAAAAAATCTAGAAAACAGATTTTTTTTTCAAAGTACAGAAGAATTCCTAATTTCTAGTTAGTTCTATTTTCTTAAAAACTCAAAACATTTTGTGTAGATAATTTCTGGTAACATATTTAAAACATTCTAGTGAGGTAAGAAGCCTAAATAGTTTAAGACATCTTAGTTACACTGTATGACAGCAAAAGGAAAAATCTGCCTACTCAGCCTACCAGTTGTCTTACCGTGCATTTGTGAGGCTTCTCGCCAGTGTGCCTGCGCATGTGTACCACCAGCATGTACTGAGCCTTGAACGGCTTCTGCTCCCGGGTACAGTCCTGCCAGCGGCAGACAAATTCCTTCTTCTCCCCATGAATGTGGTCATTGTTAATGTGCTATAAGAAAGAATGAAGATGATTTAAGATGACTCAAATCCAGTACAACCAAAATTTTTTTTGACAAGTTAGAACAATGGGCTGAATAATAAGATGAAATTTAATAGGATACATTTCAAGTCCTGTGCTTGTATTTAAAACAATTCACTAGTTGCACTCAATAAATGTATCAGTTCATGGAGAAAAGATCTGAATGTTTTATTGAAGTACTGTAAACTGAAGATGAATCAACAGGATAATATTACAGCTAAAAAAGGAATGATAGTATTTACCTTAAACTCAATTATGAGCAGCATGCCAAAAACCAAACCAAAACATAACCAAGAGAAATAACAATTCTATTGTGTGACATTTAAAAAGTTTTGAGAAAGATGGTTTCTGGGTCATTTAGTAATTTTATTAATAATGCCAATATGTTTATCAATAAAAGGATGGTCCTTTGGCCACCTGTCTTAGATCAAAGACCCATCATGATGGTGGGCTCACAGTTTATATGCCCTTCAAAGACTAGGTGTTCCTTAGGGTGGCAATCCACTCTGGTTAACAATTAATGAGAGAATGAATATTACAAGAGGGTGGGTTATATTAGAATGAGGGTCTTGGGGTATGTGAAACTGGGTCACCCAAATCTTAGTCAAAGAGGTATCAATTTCCATACTATCTGTCTGACAAAAGGGAGAATCACTGTTTCCCAGACCTGTTTGAGTACATACAATGAGCAAGAATGCCCAAATTGGCCCAAACTTGGAATTTCTTTTACTGTCTTTGATTAGATCTTAGCCATCCTCACTAAGTAAGTATTTTAGAAAGATTTCCCACACTGGATGAGGAAGTAAAAAAGGGAGAAAACCTTGATCCTAACATAATAATTAGTTATTAAATATAAGAGAAAAAAATTATTTCTCACAATTGTCTTCTACTTTGCTGAAACTACCTTGTTTACTTCTAGGCACCACATATAGGAAGGGCATTGACAAGCTGGCACAGGTCCAGGAGATGGTGACAAGGTCAGTTTGAGCACTTGAGACCATGTCACGCAAAGTTTAATTGAAAGAACTGGGGATGTTTATTGCATGGAGAAGAGAACATTTAGGGAAATGACAGCTATCTTTATCAGAAGAGCTGCTATGTGTTAAAGGGATTGGACTTTTCCTGCTTGACCCCAGAGGGCAGTACAGAGAGCAATGGGTAGAAGTTATAGGGAGACTGATTCAGGTTTGATATAAGAGACAACATCCTAACAATAAAGGATACCCCAGAATGGGATGGACTCGTTGTATAGGTAGTAAGTTCATTATCACTATTGATATTCAAGGGAAAACTACATTATTACTTGCTGAGGAAGTAAGGAAGGGGCCTCTGAGGTTCCCTTCAATTTGGATATTCTATAATTCACAATGACAAAAATAAACTTATTGAATAAGTTTATTAAGTTTTTATGATGGGCATGGCACCATTTGTACAGTTATCTTATCTATACCAATGTCTTTCTTTGTAGGGGAAAAGAAGCTCCTTCCCACTCACTATCTGGGGTATGGGTTAGGAAAATATTATCCCCACCATGACCTCCTATACTTGCTGATTCATGATTGTTGGAACTTTCATTGTTTTAAGTCCTTCATCCCTTTATCCCTCTTCAGACAGATTCATTTCTTTTCTTTGAGATTCAGTTCATACATCTATAAAATGGGAGAGTTGGACCAGAAGACCCTAAGTCCTAGCTCTAACATTTCATGATTCAATAGTCATTTCAAAGTCAATACTATACTCAACAGGAAAACCCTACAACACATGAGTATCTACCCATGTTCCTTTGTTTTACTTCCTTTTTTTTTTCACTGTGTAGTGAAAGGAAAACTAGACTGGAAATAAAAATACTTGGGTTCTCATCCTAGTTCTGGTATTCACTTTCTGTGTGACTCACATAAATTCTCTGATTTGCTGTTGCTGTTGAGTTGTTGAATTTTTTTCAGTTGTGTCCAACTCTTTGTGATGCCATTTGGGGTTTTCTTGGTGAAGATACTGAAGTGGTTTGTATTTCCTTCTCCAGCTGATTTTACAGATGAGGAAACTGAGGTAAACAGTGTTAAGTGACTTGCCCAGGGTCACACAACTGGTAAACACTTAAATCTGAGGCCATATTTAAACTGAGAAAGATGAGTCTTCCTAACTCCATGTCCAGCACTGCGCCATCTAGCTGCCCCTAAATTCTGAGTTTGAATTCAAACATCTGTAAAATGAAAGGGGAGGACTTGATTTCCTGAGTCCCTTCTAGCTCACATCCTAGGTCCTGTGATTTCTCTTTTGCTGCATGTTATTCAGCATATCCTCTTATAACATGTGCAAGAGGGTCTTGAAGGTATGGCTAAACCAATGGCAGGGAGGTGAGAAAATTGGTGATGTGCTAATCCTTCTTCCTTTAATCTAGTGATCTGTTTATTTAAGGGGTGGCTGCTGTCTTCAATACATGGAGTGTTGTTATCACATTAAAGCTTGGTATTTAATTCTTCAAGTATAACTGCCAGAGCTTTAAAAAACAGCCTTTCTGTCCTCCCAACAGCTCCAGAAGATGCCCAATGAATAGTCTTCATGCTAAGAAAAGAGGTGATAGCTATACATTCCTAAACACCATCCAAGTTAGAGAGTAGATGAAGGGATCATTCATTTTGGTCAGCATTTGGCCCCAAAATTATGAGGCAAGTTAAGTCTAACTTTAGCATGAGATAGGGTATTGGAAAGAGGCAGAAGTTTTGTCTCCATAAGTGACTAGTTGTATGATCTTAAAACATTCAAGTCACTTTTAGAGGATGACAGTAAGGAGATCAAATGAGATTAGTGAAAGCAATTTGCAAGGAGTAAAGCACAAAGTTAAAGTTAGACAAAGTTAAAGTATTATTATGGACTCTTCCTCTCCCCCTGCCAGCTTCTTCCTCTTCCTTATCCTCCTTCTTCATGTAATTTTAGGGAACCCTGGTCCATGTTGTTCTCCCTCTAAAAAAAACTCTTCCTAATCTTTTGAAATTCTGCCTTTCTAGAGTTAATTTTTTTGTTTCCTATTCAAATATAAATCCCATTGGAAGGTCTATTGTCCAGGAGGGGTTAGTATGGATGAACTTTGATTAGAACAAGTAGGGGGAAGGATAGGAGAAGGGGAGGAAGAAGAGAGAATGAAGAAGGCCCTGAAGGCCTTGGGTGGACTACTTTGCGGTGGTGGTAGAGGGAAGGGTTAGGACGCAGAATAAGGAGAGTGGGACACTAAAGACAAACTCAGCCAGCTTCATAACTTTGCCACACACTTACAAAACTGAGAAGACTAAGAAAAGAGAAAAGCTTGCTGACATTGTTGTACCCCTTGCAGGAACATTCAGTGATTTTTCTTCCTTGGTGGTGAGAGTGGTACCATTTGGTACACTAAATTCCTTTTCCTGTTCCTTTTCCCACTCAGACTTCAATGTACACATCCGTATCATCAGGAGTTTCACTTTGAAAGTTTATCCTTCTACCAGATAAATAATTTTTCTTCTCTCTCATTCAGAATTAATAATTCATTCCTTTAGTATAATAATTCTGGAAAGCAATTTGGACTTATGCAAATAAAGTGATTGAATGTCAATACCCTTTGACTCAGAAATTCCATTGTGAGGTATATGCCCCAAAGAGGTTGTTGATTGAAAGAAAGACCTAATATACCAAAATATTTATTATGGCATTTTTTGTGACATCAGAGAACTGGAAACAGAGCAGATGCACATTCATTGGAAATGAATGGCTAAACTGAAGTATGTGAATGTGATGGTACATTGTTCTATAAGAAATGACAAATATGCCGAGCACAGAGAGAGAAGTAAGGAGCGACATATGAACTGATGCAAGGCGAATTAAGCAGAGCCAAGAAAACAACATATACAAGGACTACAACAATGTAAATGGAAGGAACAGCCATCGCAAACAACAAAAATGAATGTTGCAAAAGTACAAAGAACAAGCTTTGTCCCAAATAAAAACTCTCAGAAGTCATCTGTCCCCTCTCCTTTGCTGAGGTTGGGGGTGAGGGGTCCACAGATGTGGAATACTGCATATGTTGTCAGATTTTTTTGATATATTGATTCGTTTTGTTGTTTGTTTTTTTCCTCCTCTCAAAAAATTATTTGTATATGAGGTGGCACACTGGTAATGGCAGGGGGAAGGTTTTGTGGGAAATTTAGGCAATTTGAAAACAAAAGATATTAAAAATTTATATTTAAAAAGGAGTTCATTTCTTCACTAAGATGGGGCTTCAGTTGTCAACTAGATAATGCCCAGATAATAATGCTAATAACTAACATTTATATAGTGCTTTAAGGCTTGCAAAGTGCTGTACACATATTGTCTAATTATATTGGCTTGAAATTGAGGAACACTGAATTATTGGCTTTCTAAAGTCCCTTTTCCCTCATTCTTCTTTCTCTCGCCTCCCTTTTCTTAGTTTTTTCTGCCTGTCCTTGTGGCCCCCTCCCCCACTTTTTCTCCCTTCCTTTTCTTCTTTCTGCCTCCCATCCTCTCCCTTCTCTTACTAAGTTCCACCCCCCCACTACAACTTCTATAACTTTGCAACCCAGAGGATGAATGAAAGGCCTGCCCACACTCAGAGCTCCATTATTACCCAACTGAAAGCATAGGCGTTGAAAAGCATTATGGTCTCAGTGAAGAGGAAAAAAAAGAATGAAAAGCAGCCTTGCTTTCTATGGTATAGGACTGAGCTTCATGAATATGAATATGGGCATCCCTGGCAAGTGAAATCTACAACACTTTGAACTATGGCAGATAATCTCATCATATTAGCCCCACTTTCCATTTTTAAAGCCTTTCAAATGATAAAAATGCTTCTTGACAACTTTAAACATTTTTTTCTTATTGGTTTACTTAGCAACAAATTGTTAATAATCTACCCGGTGCCCACGCTCGTGTGCCATGCTCCCACTCCGAGCTAAATCATCATCCATTTTTGGAAGCAAAGAAAAATGCAGCTTTGCAAATGGGCCACCATGTTATCATTCGAAGGGCAATGCCTGCCCATTAGGAAGCTCTGGGGAATTCTGGAGGTCTTGTCAAGTATCAGGAAAGACGACTCTCCCTTCCTTTTCCTCTCCATTGCCATTTAAAGGGTCTCTGGTAGAGAATTTCTCATCTGGGGAGCTAAACCTCTAATTCTGACGTCTAAGAATTTCTACGATCTCATTCTACCCTATGCCTTCATCTTCATCAATGCATCAACAAACACTTATTAGGCACCCACTATGTGTCAGACGTTTGTCTACTCTAGACACTAGGATTATACAGACAAAAGCAACCAACCCCTTTTCCTGTAGTCGGACTGATTGATATATCCTTCCAATTCACCTTGCATTTTTTCACAACTTTATCTCGGCTGTTTGATCACATGGAATTAATTTCTCCTAGTTTCCTCTGTTTATCCAAATCTGCCCATTCTTTAAAATTGGCTAAAAATTCTACCTTTTCCATAAAGCCCTTTCCAACCATCCCAGCCAATAGTGTTCCCCGTTCTCTTTTATTATCTATCTACTGGGTACTTACAGTATGCTGTCTCTTATTGTTAATCACCTTCTCAGGCACTTGCTCTCTCCAACTACACTTACAGCAACCTGAGGGCAGAGACAGTATTTTCTACTTCTCCCTGTTTCCAACAGTATTGGACACACTGCCTGGTACAGGGCAGGAACTCACTTAATATTTTTTGAAGTGTTAACCAAGTCTTTTCTCTGTTCTCCTCATACATGAACCCATTTCTGAAGTGCTGAAAGGTACCTTTGAAGGATAACAACACTAAGTTGAGGGGAAAAAACCTAGAGCTAAAACATTTGAAAACCTCAGATTATTTCCTACGTCCTTCTAGATCATTTCCTTGGGAATCTGTCCCTTAGTCACATTTTTCTTCTGACTTTAATAATTTCAAAAGATTTCTTATTTCATCATTGTGGGCACTTCCTCTACCCAATGCAGATTGCATCCCTTCCACACCTTAGGACAGTGGTTCTCAGCCTTCCTAATGCCACGACCCTTTAATACAGTTCCTCATGTTGTGGTGACCCCCAACTATAAAATTATTTTTGTTGCTACTTCATAACTGTAATTTTGCTACTGTTATGAATCATAATGAAAATATCTGATATGTAGGATGTATTTTCATTGTTACAAATTGAACATAACCCACAGGTTGAGAACTGCTGCCTTAGGAGATAGTACTGTAGGAATTACGGTCCAAGAAAATCATTAGCTAATGGCCAACCCTATGGGGATAAGCCTCTTAAAATCTGGTTAGGTTGATCTGTGTATGATAGTGGGTCTCTCCTCAAATAAACATGACTTTGCCAACTAAACACAAAAAAAGCCTGTGGTCAGACATGATGCCTTTAGGAGAACTTTAAGCCCAGACCTCTGGATTTCAAGCCCAGGCAGAGAGAGAAGGCAAGTAAGTTCTAGAAAGAAGAGAATGAAAGCTGGAGAATGGGGGACAACCTTTGAGAACATATTTTAGGCAAAGAATAGGAAGTCTTACTTTATACAGTGGATAGGAAATCCATTATACAAAAGTGTGGGATAAATCCAAAATGCATTTGGTCTTCAGAAGTTTAGATATAATCCATAAGTGTAGGATTCATAATTAGTTAACCTTTCCTATACCTCCCTGGGACAAAAGAGATGTCTTTACTGAGAAGTTTAGGTCTTGTTGGGCAAGGTTTTGGGGATGAAGACTTTGTAAAGAAGTCTAGAGTTTTCATAAGAAAGTAAAGGAGAAAAAGCAAAAGGAATGGATAACCTTACAAAATTAGGAGAATTCTGGAAAATTAGCTATCTAACAGTTTTAAATTAATAGAGTTGAGAGAATATTAATTAAGTCTTCTGAAAGTGGTCTAGAGAGAAGGGGAACAGCCTAGTTTCTTCTAAGTGATAATAGAAAACTTCTGAGTATTTCATTCACTAAGGGAGTCACTTTAGCCTGGGGTTCTTCAAAGCCACATCTGCCTAAAAATCATGATCAGTTTCATTTCAAGTGACTTATTGGAGTGTCAATGTTGAGGGACAGTGATGCTGAACAAGGTACCAGATGGACTTCTATTTGGGAGAGCACCATTTCTGCAGTATCTCATCAGATAGGAAAATCAAAGAAGAAGGGGAAACCATTTGGTTTCCATTTGCCATACATCCCCACAGCATCCCTATGGTGAAGGTAAGACAATCAAATAGAAGGACATCCTGTGGCTGTCCATGGAGGCTCAGTAGTGTCAGGTGACTTAAATCTGTCATCTTCTAAAGGCAGGTCCTTTCCCGGGGGTAGGGCAGCTTCTCCCCCTGCTCCAATTATTCCGATATAGACATTCATACATGTGTGTACGTGTACATGAAGATAGCTCTGGCCCAGCCTGTCACTGAAAATGCTGCTAACAGCATGAAATATGAATGTATCAATGTCTCCCCTCTGCAGACAAGTTCATCCCTGCCATGTCATATTGCCTCCATGACATAATTCTTTTTTGCATATTTTGAAGTCCCTGGCCCAGACTGGTGCTGTCTGGAGCCTTGTGACAAAGGGCTGGCCGGCTGTGGCTGTGCTGATTTATGCCAAGGGCTGCTCCTCGCCATCACTTACATGGACAAGTTGCTCCTGGGTGTCATATTCCTTGGCGCAGCCTTCCCAGTGACAGTTGGTCTCATAAATAACCTCAGGCTCTTGTTTGCATTCATCTTTATCCAAATCCTCTTTGAGGTCTGTCAGATGTTCCTGGGGGAGGAGGATAAAGAACACATAAGTGAGCTCGTTTCACCTGGAGACATGAATAATGTTTGCAGAGATGAGTTCATCAGGACTAGCTGGTCACCCGTGGTCTACAGTAGGAAAAGAAGGTGCTAACCTGACCGCCCCATGCCAACCCCAATCTGGTGTGTGAAGGTGGGTGGGTAGGAGGACAGGAGAGGCATTCTAGGGAGTCACTGAGCTGTAGACGAGCCTCTCTACTCTCTCTGATCCTTCTCCCCATGTTCATTTAGGAGTATTTTTGTACATTAACACAAAAAGACAAGCAAAATATTAGAGTAGCTATGGAGCTGGCATGGTAAGTCAGCAATATCTGGGCTAAGTCAGGCCTCTCTGACTTAGGCTTTCTATGTGGGATATCTCACCCCTCAGTGTCCCTGGCCACTGTATTATAGGGGTAATATAGTTACCTCTTGTAGTTAAGAAAACTAAACTAATCTAACTCTGGGGTCTATGAATTTTTTTTTTAAACTGCAATTGCATTTCAGTGCATTTCAGGATTTCCTTTGCAATCCTATGTATTTAAAAATATTATTCTGCAAAGGGATATGTATTCTTTACTAGACTGCCAAAAGGGGCCAGAACCAAAAGGAAAAAGAAAAATTAAGAACTCCTGATTTAAAACTGTAAGTTATTGATCACAAGTCACTATAAGTTACTGATTTTAAGTTGCTTTAAGTTATACTTACTGCATCGGTACAGGAAGTTCTCATCCTGAAAGTTCCTAATACTGACCAAGTCATAGGTCTGCTCTCCATCAAAGTATGATATAACCTATACCTACACAAACCTTTGTCTCACCTGTCCCCCTATACAGATGCATGTAAATACTAGTCACACATGTATTATTCCAAGGGCCCTGAAACACTCTAGAAAGATACAGCATGGTGAAGATTTGTATGCCTTCTCTGGCAAAGGCTCATTTAAATGAGGCAAAAAAAAAGTCATCATAAACTAACAGCTTTTACCCTCTGGTTGGAAATGTTATAATGTTATCATTCTTTTTAGCCATTTATAAGTTAGGAAATCTGGGAAAGGAAAAAAAAAACCTAAGAAATTCTGGGCTAACTTCAAATGCTTTTGGCAGTCATAATACTAAAACCCACCTGGGCTTCCATGAATAACCTAGAATCTTAGGCAGCTTGGTGGCGCAGTGGATAGAGTCCAGGACCAGGGTTCAGGAAGACATGAGTTCAAATATGACCTCAGACTCTTACTGGGTGAATCTGGGGCAAGTCAACCTCTTTCTGCTTCAGTTTCTTCATTTGTAAAATGCTGAATAATATTAATACCTATCTCCCATGACTGTTATGACAGTCAAATGAGATAGTATTTGTAAAGTACTTAGCAAACCTTAAAGTGCTATTACTAATCACAAACTTAGAAATGGAAGGGACCTCCAAGGCCTTATGTTCCAATCCCCTCATTTTAAAGATAAGGAAATATTTGCCCATTAAGGTTATGAGCTTGTTATCTAGAGTTGTCTAGAGTCTGGGTAAATATCAAGTTTCATCTAGCCTGTATAAGGACAAGTTTGGCTGAGATTAGGAGGTTCAATTTTGCTTCTTCTTAGCAATAGAGGTAAGAAATGTAGCAGCCTAGGTGGCATTATTCTCTCTATCTTTGCTTAAATCCTGTGATACTGGCAGGAATCAGTAGTTTTGGATTATGAACAGGCACAGAGAAGCCAAGACACTTGCCTAAAGTCATTGAGTAAGTTGAAATGAAGAGTTTTTCTTATCATAGATGACAAATTTTACTTTTTTTAGTTACTTAGGAAAGAAGGGGAGCATAAGATTGGCAAGAATGCATGGTGGACTGTGTTCTTTAAAACTCTTTAAAAACTATTATGTCATTGATAAAACAGGGAAATTTATTTATTGAGAAAGCATGGTAAGAAATAAGTTTTACATGATTCCACATGTATAATGGGTATCATCTCTTGCTTACAGGTGCCATGGGTGGTGGAAGGAGGAAGAGAATTTGGAACTCAAAAATTTTAAAAAGGCATGTCAAAAAAATTAATGAATAAATAAAAAAGAGAAAGAATGGTAGATACTGGGGAAAAAAGGCCCATTTAGTCAACTGAATATACAATGGCCATAAGTCAGATCATAGGACCATACAGTTAAAGCTAGAAGAGACCTTAGTTTTTATCTAGTAAATTTCACACCTGGGGAAACTAAGGCCCAAAGACATGAATTCCTTGCTCAAGGTCAAGCACAGTCGGTGATTATAACTTCCATCTTCTGACTGTAGATCAGTGCTCTTTCTTTGCTGCCTCTGCAAGATGGGAGCTATGACAGCCTTTAAGTTAATGAGTTAATGAAAACTCTAAATTGATGAATAAAATAGCATGACATACAGGTGCTCAGAATTTAGACAAGGGCAGGGACAGGCAGGGCAGCTGACATTTTGCAGTGGGTGGACCTGGGCTGTTCAATCTGATGGGTTCTAGTTAAGATGAGGCCACCCACCCCTTGGGGTAGCTATATGTGGGATTGGACTATATGTAAGACCTCCAAGGTCCCTTTCATCTCAAAGTCTGGGATTAATATAGTGCATTAAAATTTGCTAAGTGCTTTACAAATATATTTGATTCTTACAACAAACCTGGGAGGTAGGTGCCATTATTCCGCCCATTTTACAGTTGAGGAAACTGAGGCAAACAGAAGGTAAGGATTATAGGTGCACAGTAGGGCAATGAATCTCAAGGAAATTGTGAATGCTTGGGGGAACTGGATGGTCTGACGGGCAAAGAAGGCACTTTTCCAGAAACAAGAGAGAAATGATCATGAAAAAGGAAGAAGAAAAGGAAAATTGTGAGATCAAAAGATCGTGGTAGAAAAGGAAATGTATCCCTGAGCTTCTCCCCGCCCCCAAATTATGTTTAACCTAATAGTAACTTTACACTATTATAATCAATTGTGTCTGACCCTTTCAGTTTAATGGTATAGAAATTTCTAGTAAGGGAACTTCTCCCCGTATTTATTGTCAACTGCTCTGTGGTATCTAATCTCAGATGGTTGCTTAGAGCACTTAGAGGTTAAGTTATTGGCAAGAAGTCACAAGTGTTATATGTGTCAGAGGTGGAATTGGAATCCAGCTCTTTCAGACTCTTTATTCACTATACCACATTGACTCTCACGTAAGAATTAATATTACTTTCCAAGTCCCTAAGTAACACTAAGAAATGAGTTTTTAAAAAACAAAATGTGTGTGTTTTCCCCTTTTCTACTCCCTTCACTCCCCCTCCCCAGATTTAAAGAAGTAAAGGGCCTGATTTTTCTGATGCGAATACAGAATGGAGAAAAGCTTATGGTATACCACCTAATGAAAATTCGCTCACAGGATGAATTCAAATTGGCTGACATATGACAGCTGAAAGACTATAATAAGGAGGGAGTAATAATCGATGGTGACAAGAGGTGTCTACTGTGGTGACCCAAGGGTTGGGGGATAGGGCTGTTCCCTCTCATCCTTCTAATTAATGCTATGTGGATTGGGGTCAGGTGGAAGGTTGAAAATAATATGTTAATGAAATCTGCTGATGATGCAAGGCTGACTGATGTAGAGAAGGACTGACAAAAGCAATCCACTGGACCTCAGGAGGGCAGGGCCCACAGATGGGAGGAAAAGGCCCTTAGAAAAGGGCAGGGCCCAGAGCAAAGGAGACTCTGTTGGGTGTTGGGACAATGGAAAAGTTCGGTGGAAACCAAACTGAAAGGGATGATGAGAAACAAATTAAATGCAAAGGTGAAATGTGCGTGTACGTGTGGGAAATCTAGCAGCCTGCAAATGAATAGAAATCAATAATTCCCCTCTCTGTGGTCTGGGTCTGCTTGCTTGTCACCGATAGATAATAGGTTAACCATAAAAGAGCTGTCTGAAAAGAAATGGAAGAGCTGAAGGGAATAAAACGGGTCAAGCCATCCCAGGCCACAGCTCCAGGGAAGGAAGCAGGGACCTTTGGGGGGCTCGTTCATTTGTTTATTTTTATTTTTTCAAAGTAGAATCCAATGAGACCAAATATTTCTGTAGAATGAGAGGCAGAGAAGGCAGAAGAGAGGAGATTGTTGGAGAAAGAAGTCAATGCGGAGCAGCTAGGTGGTGTAGTGAATAGAGCACTGGCCCCAGAATCAGGAGCACCTGAGTTCAAATGTGACTGCAGACACTTAATACTTGCTAGTTGTGTGACCTTGGGCAAGTCACTTAACCCCAACTGCCCTGCCTCCCCCTTCCAAAAAGAAAAAAAAAAAGTCAATTATGGGTTTGGTATCTAACCTGCTCGTTTTTGCTGATGCTATCCTTCCCTCCTAAAATGTTACCTCCAACTTACTTTTACTTAGCTAAGACCTCCAAGGCCTCTTTCAAGTGTCAACTTTTCCACGTAGCATTCCCTAACCACTTCAACCCACAGTGATCTCTCACATCGCTTTTCAGTCCTCTTACTATCTGTACCATTGCATTTGGTAATTACTGCATTTAGTAATATGGTGCTTTATACTGCTACTATTTCAAATAGACTGGTTAAACAAACTCTTCCAGGCCAGAGGCTGTGTCTTACATTTATTTTGCAATTCATCATAGCAAATACCTTCAGGACCTCTAACACAGTGGGTGCTCAATATTTAGTCATTTAACTTAAAGAGAACAGAGAGGCACGAATTTGCTGGGTTTTTTTTTCCAGTCACACTAATAATCAATGGCATGGAGTACTTTAAGATTTACACAAAACTTTACATATATTATCTCACTTAATCATTGTGATTATACTTGGAAATGAGCTTCAGAGTTCCTTGCTGTCTTTTCCTTTATTTATCCATCCATCCATCCATCCACCCATCCATCCATCCATCCACCCACCCATCCATCCATCCATCCCCTTCTGTACCATTACTTTTTCCACTGATGGATCTTCCCTATGGGTAAAGTTTAAGAGCAAAGACATTAGATATCCTTTATGGCAGACTTACTGAGTCATATAGTCAAGGTTCCTTTCTATCAGTCAATGTAAGTTATATGCATAGCTAATCCTGGAGCCCAACACTCCATTTTAATGTCTAGTTGCCATCATCAAAGCATCTTTGAAGATGAACTTTGTTCACTTGCTTGAATAAATAGCCATTAAATGAAGGAGGCAGCTATGTTAATTAGACTTTTTGTGTTTCCTCCTGTGGTCTCTGGTTGCTAATGTGATTTTGGATTTATTTGGAATGCTAAAGCTGTGTTCTGAGTTTTCTGGGAATCAAGGAGTTGCATTGCAAGAGAGAGGGATACTGTGTAGGAGACCCATTTAGCCATATCTTTCTGAGAATAGGAAAATCCCAGTGAGTCTATTTGTTAGATTAGATGGAGAGGGGTCATCACTGATAGCAATCACTCACAGTGCTAAAGAAGGTCCCTCTCACCTTGACCACTTATTCACTGATGTCCAACATTTTTTTAGAGGGGGTAAAAATCTTTAATTCCACATTCATAGAAGAGCCAAATGGGAAGAAAGGTGATTCAGTCCAATTATCTTTTTAGGCAGACAGGGTATAGATACCGGCATATTGGGCTCGGTGTCTAGGAGATTTGGGTTCTAATCCTGCTCTGCCACTAATTTGTCATGTAATCATGAGTTAAGTTCTTAACCTCTTTGGGCCTCATCTTCTCTTCTGAAAAATGATGGGCTTGGCCTACGATCTCTAAGGTTCTTCCTAAGGTTCTTCCTAAGGTTCCTAACAAAATAACGTTCTCTAATAATTAGAAAGGAAGCTCAAGATTCAAATACCTAATACCCTTGGGAGAGGAAACACAGTGACTTAAAATTTACTCTCAAATGTAATGTCAGAACCTCTTCTAGGCACATGTTTTGATGAGGAAAAGGGGAAGAGGACTTAATACCACCGAGTGGCTGTAGGTAGGAAGAGAAGGGGAATAAAAATCACAGAGTGGAGAAAAAGGCAGGTCTCCAGAGGGCTGGGCCTGTTTCTTTACTCTAGCCAAGTGTGCTAGCTAGTCTCTGTCCAGAGCACAGCAAGGAGCTGCCTCCTGCTCTCCAGGGACAGATGTTTTAAAAGTTCATATTAAATTTAAAATCATCTTAAGATGACAACCAGAAAATGTTTTGCTTTTGGAATAGCCTCCTGGGAGAAGCATTTATTTGAGTTTTAAGAGGACAACTCCCAAATGAGATTAAGTCCATAACTCCCACTGATTCCACTGGGGCTGACAATGGCAGTTGAAGGCAGGATCTGACCACCCAGGATCTTATTTTTCCAAAATTCATTGGCTCACTTTTAATGTTAAGTTTCTGCCTTCAGTTGGAAAGGATGTTGGAATTAAGGTCTCTTAGTGAGTGTTAATTTTAAGCAGGGTAATAGAGAAAATCAGATCTTCTGAGATGCATTCTTGCTCAGTTCCTCAGAAAACAGCCTGTTTTACTTGATTCATTCTTTCTAAAGTGTCATTCTAAAGACAAAATGCCGATGTTACAAAAAATAAAACAGAAAAACTTCCAAGGAAGTAAAAGTACTGGGGCACTATTAAACAGAACTGGTGAGAGAGAAAAGCTCTAGGAGATTCTTGTCCCAAGGTCTTTAGATGTGGGATCAATGCCCATCTGTTTGGGCTGACTTAAGAACATGCTGACTGAGAAATGGACAGGATGACCTCCCAAAGTCCTCTATAGACGTAGCTTTATGGGTTTCCAAGAAAATTGTAAATAACTTTAACTACATTTTTTTTTAAATTCTGAAAGGAAATGAAGTAGCTTACAGATTAAAATACAGTTTCAGGAAAGGATAAGAGTCCACCTAAAGACAGCACGGAGAATAGATATACCCAGGCATATGTGTCCAGTTTCCTTAACGCCTCTGCTAAAATTGGTCCACTGTTTCATTTTTTGTTTGTTTGTTTGTTTTTGTTAGTTAAGAGAAAGAAAGATTTTCTTTTACTTTCTTTTTCTCTTTAAGCAGAAAGAACACAAATTTTTCTCTAGAAGCAAAATCTTACCTGGAACTAAGCTCAAGTAAGAATTTCTCACAGGGGTTATTGACAAATGCCTTCAAATTAAAAGTGACCATTATTTCTGAGTCTGAGCACTGAGGAGGTTCGTGTCATTTTGATAGTACTTGGCTGGGAGGGTCTGGGAGTGGTGAGGGTGGGGCCCCTTAGATGGCTGGATGAATTTGTCAGGTTGTGTGGTTTCTGATGTGCATTGAGCCTCTTCCCTCAGGAGACCTGCCTCCTTCCCCTAATCATGCTGACTCCAGCATGTTTATCTTTCACTGATACACTATCTTCATCAATTTTACCAGCCCCTCGATGATGGCCAGCCTTACCGCACCCATGCATCATGCTGAGACCCACTTTAGATTCCATTCGGGAAGAGGAATTTGTCATAAACACCTCTGTTCGCTTGACAATAACACAGCCCAATATTTCATAAAAATGAAGTGCCCAGAGCACGCCTGATAGTTTACAGTTGTGATAAAGGATGGTCCGATGGATGCAATTGGCAGCAGGGCAGCTCTCAGTGGCAAAGCAGGAGAAAGAAAGCAGAGGCCTGAGGGGCCTTCTTGGTGTCAAATGTTGTGTCCTTACCGCAAAGGATGATGTGACAAACAATCTCGTACTGAGATGGGAAGGAGTCCTGACTAAGAGCTTGGGACCCATGCTTCCTTCTCTCCATGATCTATGTCTGTTCAGAGACACAAGGACTGCTAGCTTTGCAGTCTTGGAAAGTCAAGTCAAGTAGTATAATTTCTGAGGTTACCCACATAAATGTCCCATCCCTCTTCATTCCTGGGCCACACATCAGGCATCCAAATTCCCAAAGAAATAGCATTTCATTTAACGGCTAGAAGTGCATAAGAGCCTTTGCCCAGCATGCTTGTATGTAATTCTCACTGGGAACTGGGGCTGTCTTGAAAATCAATATGAAACCAACCCACCATGAAGGAAGGAGCAGTGTATATGGGGTATAGGAGCCCTGTTACTGGTAAAATCTCTATCACTCTGCTGCAAATCAGGAATCTTTGTGTGTGAGGGAGAGGGAGGCAGAAAAAGGGCATTGTAGCCTGGGAAGAAGGGGTTACCTGTGTCAGTGGGGATGTTGGTCTCAGCCCCTCAGTTTCAGTCTTGACCTTGCTGCGCTTGTTAATTACCGGATTGACCGTGCTGCTCACTGCTGACTCACTGCTCTGCTTGTTCTGGAGAGATCAGAGGAGAACCCATGTCAGGGTCAAGCTCTGGAAAATCTAGGAAATGCAACCAGCTGCAAGAGGTGATTGTCAGCAGTGGATAGAGGTGGGAGGAAGGGGCAGGGTGGGTTTGTGGACAGGTCAAGTTAATGGTGAGGGAGGCATCGTCATAATTGCTTCTGAACAGGACTTTCGGGGTTACAATGCACTTTCTTCAAAACAACTCCATGTAATAGGAAGTACATATATTATATCATTCCCATTTTACAGATGAATAAGCTAAGACTCAGACAGGAGAAATGACTTGCTCAGGGTCACAGAGCTGATAAGTATCAGAGATGATCCATGTCTGAGTCTGAGACTCATGCTCTTGCCTCTCTGCCATGAAATTAGGGGGGGGGCCCTTTGGATTCATAGGTAGGATTTTGAAATGGTCCCTTTGATAATCAAGCTTGTGTGTGTGTTTGTACATGCGCGTGTGCGTACGCGAGCACACCAGTATTCCCATGAGAGAGGAGAGGAAAAGGAGAGAGAGAAAGTATAGAGATACTAGTAAATCAGGGGACAGGTGACAAAAAGCCATGCTGTTTTTAACTGATAGACTTCCTTGGCCTAGAAGGTTAGCACCATAAGGGACCTCAGAGGTCTTCTAGACCATCCCAGATATCAACAGAGATCTCCATGAAATGGTTATCCAATGTTTGTTTAAAGATGTCAGGTGAGTGGGGCCCCACTGCCTCCCAAGGCAGCCCAGCCTGCCTCTGGACAGTTCTGATTCTTAGGAAGTTGTTTTCTGTTTTTAAATTAAATCAAGGTATAATCTACCTCTGTAACTTCCACCTTGCACTCTTAATTTTGTCCTGTGGGGCCATATTGAACAAGATGAGTCCCTCTACCATTTAATAGCCTTTAAAATATTTGAAGACAGTGACCATGTTCCCCCTCACTCTTACCTTTCCTAGGTTAACATCCCTAGTTTTTTAAAACCAATCCTCATGTCATAGTATCCAGCCATCTCATCATCCTGATCACCTTTTCTCCAATGAACATATCCCAGCATTCACCTCAGTTTATAATTGAGAAAATTAAGGCACCTTCCATCCCTACTCCCAAGTTTTTTTCTCTTTCCACAACCACGGGGATTAAAAATTATTAGTTAAAGGGTAAGTTGTGGAGGGATGATAATGAGCATGGCTCTTTCCAGATATCTTGGCAATTTTTCAGAGTTCCTAGAGCAACCTTGAAAACAAGAGAATAGTCTATCCTGGTGTTCTTTACTCAATACTATCATTTTCTGCTAGAATCATGGCATTGCTCATGGCTGAGCTAGCTTAGCTAGGATTGACCAAGGGCCCACCTGTCTCTCCCATGTGGCATTCAAAACTATGAAGCATCCCAGATATTGATAGAAAGACACACAAGAGGGGCAGTCTATTTCTCTTTTGAGTTTCATATGAATGTCTTCTGGCTAGTGCTGAGGGAGAAAGCCTGTATCAGAACGATGGTAAGGAAAGTTCTTGGTTAGGGTGGGGCCTGGACTGAGGAGGTAAACAACATTTCCTTGCTGACTTAAATCCCATTAGTTTTTAGTGAGACCAAATTCTACTTTATTGCTGTTCAGTTGTTTCAGTCATGTCTGGACTCTTTGTGACCCCATATTAAGTTTCTTTGGCAAAGGTACTGAAGTGGTTTGCTATTTCTTTCTCCAGCTCGTATTTTGTATATCAGGAAACTGAGGCAAATAGGGTTAAGTGACCCAGAGGGACACAGCTAGTAAATGTCTGAGTCTAGATTTGAACTCAAAAAGATGAGTCTTCCTGACTCCAGACCAAACACTCTATTTACTACACCACCTACTTGCCCCTCAGATCCCACAGACCCCCATTATTCAAAAGATCCCACACTAGTCTATTGGCAAGTTTTACTAGGTTGATCCTACAGTCGGCAGATACAGGATCATAGATTTAGATCTGGGAGTGACGTTAGAGTTCAACTCTCTAATTTTATAGAAAACAAAACTGAGGCTGAGAGAGGGAGAGAATGTTATTTGTTAAGCGTATATGGTGCCCAGCACTATGCTTAGTGCTTTATAAATATTTCATTTGAGAATGAGTTTAAGTGACTTGATCAGGGTCACACAACTAGCAAATGTCTGAGGTGGGATTTGAAATCATATATTCTTGGCTCATTCAGATTGCCCCCCAGCTGCCCTCTCAAAGCCCCTCTCCTGCTATCTCCACACTTCTCTGCCAGCCTTAGTGATGCAGTAACAGTACTCCCCTGCTTCCTCTCCTCCCTACATTGATTTGAAATGTCAAAATATCTTTCTTCCTCTCTTTTCCTTCTCCATAACTAACAGAATTTTAGAACTGGGAAGGACATTAGGTGTCATGAGTTTAATAGGATTTAGAGACCTGGAAAAAAACATCAACCAGACCTACTCATTTTATAATTAAGAGAACTGGAGCTGAGAGAGGGGAAGTTCAAGTTGGGCAAAGCAAAATTAATGCAAGGGCTGGGATTAGAGCCCTTTAAGGCCTGATACCTTTCTGCTTCTCTATAGTGTTGCTAATGCTACATTCTTACCCTTCTGTCCTCCCAAGCATCTTAGTATTTTTTTGGGGGGGGGAGAGAAAGGGAACAATTATAAATAAATAAACAAAATATTAAGTAATTAATTGATTAATTTTTTTTAAAAGTGCATTGTTTGAGGGGGAAATGATGAGGTCAACACAAGAGTGGATTGATATTTTGATAGGCTCAAGGGTGGGAAGCAGATGGACAATGGAGGGCCAGGCTAGTAACAGAGGTTTGGGCCCAGCCACAATGGAAAACTTATGGCCTCTGCAAATGCCTCATCAAGTGGGAAGATTTAATCAGACTTCAAGGGGTTTCCCAGAGCCTGTACCTCATCAACTGTCTTAGGGCAGACTGGCTTATAAATTGGCGGGTATAATTCAGAACATATAAAACCCTTTCCAGCTCTCATAATAATTCTTTACAATTGTATACAATGTGTGCTTTATGTGTTCCAAAGTGTTTTTTCACAGTAGTAATTTTATCTCATCCCCACACAACCATACTGCAAGTTAGGCAAGGTAGGAATTATTTTATCGCTCTTTCACAGATGAGGAAACTGAGTTCCAAAGATGTGACATGACTTCCCTAGGAGAACCAGGACTAGAATTCTGTTCCCCTGACTCTAGCCTAGTGCTTTTTCCATAATTTAAGCCTACACAAATCAACCATGCCAGGAAATTCTAAATAACTGACGTAGAAAGAAAAGGTGAAAAATAAAGCTGGACTGTATAGTACTTAATTTCATAAGGCTCCTTCTCCTACAGATAGGAAAAAAAAAAAGACAGAGCATCTTTTTTTTGGATTTTAGCCATGTGTGCCTTTCCGTTCCCAAGCTCCTACCTGGTTGGAGTCAGCTACGCAGTTGTTGCTGTTGCTGAGTTGTGTTGGTGTGGGGTTGACTGAGATGACCGCCATGTGCTGTCTGCTAGGAAAGGTGGGAGAGGGCTGGATCAAGGGTGGGGTGTGTCCAAAGGCTGAGCTCAGGCCCCTTTGCTGGCTCAAGATCTGCTGATAGGCCACTGGATTGATGGGGTGGGGGAAAGTGAAGGCTGGGCTGCAATAAAAAAAACAGAAATCAATCAATCAGTTGCTAAATCAATCAGTCGAGCATTAGGTCCCTACTATTAGCTAGGTACACAAAATAAGAAATAGTTCAAGGCTCATACATTCTATGAAGGGAGACGACATATACGTAGCTAAGTATATTCAAAATGAACATATAAATACAAGATAATTTTGGAGGAGAAAGGCACTAGCAGCTGGGAACCTTCAAAAAGGTCTCGTGTAAAAGGTCTCATGCTTAAGCTAAACTTTGAAAAAACTAGGGATTTTAAGAGGACGTGGTAAGGAGGAAATGCATCTTAGAAGTTATCATTTTAGAACAAAGGAGAAAATCTATAGCTGAGCTCACAGCAGCCAGGTTAAGACAGAGATATTTCCCTAATGGGAATTATCCTAGGGCCCTATGAAATGAATTGAAATAAATCCTACTAAAAACCTGTTTTCATTAGGTCACTTCCCAGATCAAGGACCCACAATAGCTCCTAACTGTCCATTAAATCAAGCTCCAGTTCCTTTGCTTGACTTTCAGGGTACTCTATGGACTGTGGCTGACTCTACCCATTGCCCTTCCTTTTGTCTTTTCTCACTGCTCCTGTAACTGGTTTCCATAATGTGGCCTGCATGTGCCATCATATCTTTGTGCTTTTTGCACTTGTTCCCCCATCTGGATTAGCCCATCTCCTACCATCTTATTTACATCCTCTTTTTTAAAGGCTCAGCTCAATTCCTATTTACTCCATTAAGCCTTTGTCCCTCCTCTTGGCTCTAACCCATAACTGATCTCTTCCTTTTCTGAAGTCTCATTTTTAAAAGGTCAGGGCTATTTGCTAGACAATTGTTTCCTAAATATGGATTTCATCTCTCTTCTATAACATTCATGTCTTGAAAACATGGGATGATAGTATCATAGATTTGGAGCTAGAAAGGACCTTAGAAATATAATTTAAATGCAGTCATTTTACAGATAAGGAAACCAAAGCCCAGAGTTGCCCAAAGTTACACAGATCATAAGTTATATCCTTTATACCACTTTGATGATACCACATGCTGGACACATGGTTCATGAAAATAAATACTTGTCGGTTGGTTGACTGACTCATGATGAAGATACAATTAGTCTCTATAGTCATCAGGCAGCTCACTGTTGAAATGCCAAACTATAAAAATCACAATGTAAATATAGACTTTCATTTGTCCAGGGGCTGAGGGGATCCTTTTTCTGTGAAATGTTACGGATAACAGAGTTATCCTATGTATTACATATGGGTCACTGAGTTTCAGAGAATTATGATGAAAAAAAATAAACACAATGTTAAACTTATCCTGATCATAACTGGATCTTTCTTTGATGAGGCACATCAGCTGTCTTACAGCCATCATTTTGGACATTTATCACTGTATGGTACTGTAGAAATAGAATGGCAGAAGATGGTACTGGATCTTTATTGACTCTGACAATCCCTAAAAGTGGCTTGTCTGTATGAACCTTTGATATCAGTTTATTTACATGTTGTTTTCTTTTTAAGAAAAGTTCAGGATAAAAAACATAAGCAAGATCATAACTTCGGGGCTGGAAGGGTCCTTAGAGACCATATAGTCCAGCCTCCTTGTTTTTCAGATGAGGAAACTTGGGCCTAGAGAGGTTAAGTAAATTGCACAGCATTGTATGCCTAGTACAATTTTTTTTTAAAACAAAATCCTCAAACATTTGGTTATTTGATTTTTTAACTGCTTGGATGCCAGACAAAGGGTAATTCCCCATGCCCGGCTTTAAACTGTTGGTGCTAGAGGTAGATGTAAGCATGGAGCTTACCTCACACTCTAATTAAAAAGAACAAAACAGACAAACAATACCAACAAAAAGACCTCTCCAGGTCTTTGTGCATGTTTTGCCCAGGCTGCAAAATCTGCATGGACTCACTAACCCTTCTCACTTACCTTCTACCCACAAACCACAGGTTTCAGGCCTCTGGGCTAAGGGTACTCAAAGGAATGCTAATATCAAGTAGGCAAACTTTCCCCTTAGATGAAGATTTTCACAGTCAAACAAAAAGAGAATAAGGGAGGAAGAGATGACTTACTAAATTTATTTTAGCCTTCCCTAAAGTGTCATTGCCTAATTTTCCTTAGGATCTGCAATCTGATTTTCTTTTTTCCTGGATCATAGGGACCAGGACTGGCTAGAAGGATGTGAAGGTATGGGGACAGAGGACCCAATTTCTATCAGTTCCCACCTCTGAGCTCTCACTTAATGTGCCTTCCCTTCCCCCAACCCCCATGTATGGGAAGCTGAGGTATCCTCCTTTGTTTCTCTTCTACAACATTAGTTGAGGTCAACACACGGATCCCCCGACATTCAGTGTGTGAGAACAGGAGTGACCTCCAACCATTTAACCACTAACATCTAGTTTCCCATATTATGGAAGAACACGGCTGATGGAGACTCTTGCCTACACCATGACCTCAGGTACCATTTATAACAGCTGAGCTGGACCCCCTAAGAATAACTGGTGATAGATTATAAATGATTTTACCCTCAGGTCAAAGGGCAGAAACCCATTTAAAGTTCCCAACATTTTTTTTTACAGTCTGGCTACTCCTCAGGTTCTGAAGAATAAGTTGACTTTTTTCCTTCTAATGTGTTATGGAGTCAATTCCTTAAAAAGAGAATGGCCAAGGACTGGCCAGGAAGGGAGGAAGAAAGGTGGGTTCTTAATACGATCTTGTCAACAGGATTTGGACAGGTAGTTTGCTATAGAATACAATGGGATATTTGTTATTGAGATAGAGAATTCCTTAGTGTAAATGCTATGGTTATGGTCCAACAGACAGCCTAGCAGTCTAATGACTCAGTAAATATTCAGTGGAAATTAAAACACCCACCTGGGGTGTGTCCCTGATTTCACGACTGTACCTCTTGTCATAGACCTGGCCAATTTCTCCATTCACAGCAGAAGGGAGGGGTATAGCTTCAAAGGTAGATTGCCCTCCCCCCTATCCCCACCCCTCAGAACTGAGGATGAATCCCACAGAAGGCTACTTGGACTCTTTATCGTTAGTCTTTAAGAAACACATAGCATTAATGGGAAAAATTAGTTTTATGTTGATCCATAAAAGCATTTGCTGCCCATCTCCCACAGTTCAAAGGACCAATTAAATACCACTCCCGCCAAATTCCCCCAGACCAAAGCTTCTGATCTCTGAGGTATAGCAGTTAGTGTTACTGAAGGAGACTGGCCCCTGAGAACTTGCTCCTCTGACAAGGGAGATTCCCAAGCTCGAGGGCCTTGTAGTCAATCCTTTAACCAAAGATCAAACATGTGCCACTCTCTTCTCTTTTACCTGATTGCCCCTGCAGACAGATGCCCGTAGGAACCACTAGCAGCCGAACTGCTTCGGGAGTTGTTAATATAAGCCACCAGAGAGTTTGGAGAGGTCCTAATCATTGTCTGCAGATCAATGCTGGCATCTGAGAGCGGGGAGATGGACAGGGCCCGCTTGCGACTTAACCTTGGGGTCACCCGGGGACTGGAAAATCTGGACACTGCAGAAGAAAGAGCAAAGGCAGAACTAGTTAGTTTGAAATGCTGTTTGTAGGGATGAAAGAAGAACCTTTAAAACAAACCTCCCAGTGAATTAAGCTAAATTCAACAAACATTAAGTGCTTGTTACATGCCAGGCACTGTGTTCAGTGCAGGGTATATGAGGACAAAAATAAAGCTGTCCCTGACCTTACAGAGCTAACCTTACACAAGAAGGCATAAGACTCAATCCCTGCCAAGCACCACAGACACTACTAAGAGAGTACATAATTATAGCTAGCATTTATTTTGTGCTTGAAGGTTGGCAAAGCATTTTATGAATAACATCTCATTTGAGACTTAGAACAATCCTGGGAGAGACAGGTGCTATGATTATCCCCATTTTACAGATGAGGAAACTGAGGCAAACAGGATTAAATGACTTGCCTAGGGTCACACAGTTCTTAAGTATCTAAGGCTGGATTTGAACCTGAGTCCTCCTGACTGTAGGTACAGTGCCGTAGGCACTGTTTCACTCATCCGAAGGTGTGCTGGATCACGTATGAGCCCGAAACTTACTAATTTTTTATAACATACAGTATAATAACAGCTTCTATTTCCATGGTGTTTAAGGTTTACAAAATGCTTTTCTTTCTCACAGTAGCCCTCAGAGGTAGGTACAATTATGCATAGGAGCCTCAGAGTTTAAACCACTTGCTTATAGTCACAGAGATGTTAAATAGTGGAGCAAGGGTTTAAATCCAAGTACATGGCCTGCCAAAGCTGAGGTCTTTCCATTACTCTAAGCTCAAGCCTGTCTATATTCATCTCTGGCCCTTGGAAGCCAGCAGCATCCTTTGTGTTTCCTCTAAATCATCACTGTTTCTTGAGAATCCAAAACTGTTCTAGGCTATCTTTCCTTTTCATTTTAGCAAATGAGGGGCACTATCTGAGCACAACACCATATATACGTATGTAAAATACATGGCTAATATCCAATGACAGGAAATTTGTACAACGTATTAATGATGCTTATGCTTCCAACTGAAAAGCTCACTTTTATAAGCCACAGGTTGTTTTTTTAAGTCACAGATTCATAGAGCTGGAAGAGACCGGGTAATCATTTAGTCCAAGTTCCTCCTCTGATCTTCCCATTTTGCAGGTGAAAAAATTGAGACCTAGGCCTCCTTTAGGTCCCAACTAAAATGTCATCTTCTTCCAGAAAACTTTCCCAATCCCTCTTAATTCTGGTGCCTTTATTCTGTTCATTTTCTTTTTTCTTTTTTTTCTATAGCTTGCTTTGTATTGTTTTTTTTGAATGTTGTCTCTCCCATTAGGTTGTGGGAAGGGATTATCTTTGCCTCTTTTTGTAGCCCCAGGGTTTAACAGGGTGCCTGATACCAAGTAGGGACTGAGTGACTGACTGACTGACTAGAAAGATCAAGTGACTTCTCCAAGGCCACATATCAAGGTAGTAGAAAAGTGTGGACTAGAATCTGAGTCTCCTGAGTCTCCATCAAGTACATTTCCCTTTATACCACAATTCCTTCTGATGGCTGCTCTAGTTAATAAGGGCAGAAAGCACAGAGCATTAAAATAAGCAAAGTGAAATGTTTCAATTTTTTTCCCATTAGAATTTTCCCAGCTAGTGGTTACAGTGCTAGGTCTGGAATCAGGAAGATCTGAGTTCAAATCCAATCTCAGACACTTACTAGTTGAATAACTTTGGGCAAAATCATTTAACTTCTGCTGCTTCAACATTTTCATCTGTGAAATAAGGATGACAAGAACATCTACTCCCCAGGCTTGGGAGGATAAAATGAAATAATATTTGTAAATCACTTTTCCAATCTTAAAGTACTAAATGAGTGCTATCATCATCATCATCCATCATGAAAACTTCTAGAGCAGTGGTTCTCAACCTCGGGGTCGTGACCCCTTTGGGAGTCAAATGACCCTTTCACAGGGGTCACAGGGGTTGCTTAAGACCATCAAAAAACACATATTTCCAGTGGTCTTAGGAACTGAGACACTGCTCCTCTATCCATCTCCAGGTGGGTCCACCCACATGCAGATATGCCCACATCCAAGTATTAAAGGGTCGTGGCATTAGGAAGGATGAGAACCACTGTTGTAGAGGGTAAGGTCCCTAAGTAATGCTGACCTTTCTGGCCCACTACAACACCCAGCATACACATTATTGATACTCACTAAATGCTTGTCAACTGATAAATTGTGCTTGCCAATTGCTTTATGTTTTCCAGTCTAACTGCTTTTAAAAATATTCTCTTATGTGTAAAAAGCCCTAATGGGCAAAGACTCTGTCATAGTATTAAGTACTTTGGAACATTCTCAATAATTTGAATACCTTTTCCATGTAGTAACACTGGGAATTTAATCATGATTTTATTGATGCTATTTTGGAAAAGCAGAAACAACATGGTTTAGTAAAAAGACTCCTGAAAATAGGAATCAGGTGACCTTGGTTCCTTTCCCAGTTCTATGAGTTTCTATTGGCAAGTTAATTTATCTCATATATAAAATAAAGGGGTTAGTCTCTTCTGGGTCTAACGTTTTATTTATTATGGACTTATTTAACTGAGGTTTTTGCCTCCTATGGATTTCACCCAGACAGAGGCGAACATGATATCTTAATAGCCACTGGTGCTGTAAACGTTTGATTTTACCTTATAAGAGCCTGGGTGAAGCTAGCAGCCTATTCCAGGAAATGCAGGATGTGATAAAAAGGGAAGGAATCAGCTTGCCAGTGAAATCGAAGTTTCCTAGTACATGAAGCTACAGACCCCAAAACAATTCGCATGGAAGGAAATCAGATAACAGAGAGCCAGTAGGCTGATGGAAGCATTGGCAAGCAGGTAGCCAGTAGGTGGAATTAGGAGTAGGGTGACTAGGAGATAGAGGTGCTGGAAGAAGGAACATGTGGATTCAAGATGGCGATAACCACAGAAGAAATCAAGAACAAGAATTCCAAATTTAGAAATGGAATGTAAGAC
Organism: Pseudochirops corinnae; assembly: GCA_028646515.1. Classification (NCBI taxonomy): domain Eukaryota; kingdom Metazoa; phylum Chordata; class Mammalia; order Diprotodontia; family Pseudocheiridae; genus Pseudochirops; species Pseudochirops corinnae. The sequence goes on from JAQQSV010000165.1 coordinate 171,064, forward strand.
TAAAATGTAACATAAAATGAATGAAAAAACTAAAATGTAACATAAAATGTAACATAAAATGAATGTAAGACTAAAATGTAACACTAAGGGGTGGGGTAAGATGACTTGGGGACAATAGTGTAGCATGGAGTCAGATGGGAGGAGAGGTCTATCCCTATGTCCAGTTCTTTATCTTGTAACATTGTCATGACTGTTACCAATTTGGCGGACTGACTGAGGTCTCAGTGAGATTCTTGACATCTAGACCTTAGAGGGGATAAGGAGTGGGGGTGGGAGAAGAAGAAAAGCACAGTAAAAATCTTCAGAAACCGAACAAGGACAATGTAACGCAGTGTAGTGTCACTATCACAGAATTGGGGGGAGGGGGAGCAGATGGATACTGACTGTACTAGCTAAGGATTTTAGGAATATTATCTTGTCTGATCTTCACAAAAATTCTAAGAGGCAGGTGCTGTTATCACCTCCATTTTACAGTTGAGGAAACTGAGGTGAACAGAAGCAAAGAATCTTCCCAGGGTCACACAGACAGTGCTTGAGCTCCAGTCTTCCTAATTATAGTCCTAGCCCTCTGTACCAGCTAGCTGCTTCTAGACAGATGATAACAAGAATTCCCACACAATGGATAGACTTTAGATGGCCACAGGACTTCGGCCCCCAAGTGACTTGGCTACTTGGAGAAATCAGCTCCTCAGCAGAAATGAAGTGCTCTGCTATAGGTTCACCAGGAAATGGTCAACCTCAACCATGACCAGGGTAAAACAATAACCCTGGGAACTGTTACATATAGAGGAAAGGTTTTTTTTGAGACAGGGACCTGGGTTTTGTATGATAGTAATATAAACATAAGAGTTTGGAGTTTGCATGGAATCAGAAAAAGGGGATACAATTAGTAAGAATTTGTTAGGATTAATCCATCACTGTTCCTAAGAGAAAATATATGCCATAGAGCCCCACTGCCAAATACAGAGATCTGCTTAGCAAGTCTGTCTTTACAGAGCAAAAGACAGGCTTACCAAGCCACGACCTAAGTTTGATTATCATGGTCCTTACATTATTCACCTCTCCTTGTTCCAGCACCTCTAACATTGTCATGACTGTTACCACTTCATGGCCCCCAAGTCACCTTCTGATCTTCATTTAGCTTGCCAAGGCAGGCTTCTCTCTTTATATAAGAAGCTTACAGATACAGAAGTCAAAGGACCCTTGGAGAGCATCAAGTCTAACTCCCTTCTTATTTAAGAAGAGGAAATAGAGGTCCAGACAATTTACATGACTTACCCAAGGGTCACATCAGTAATAAGTGTCAGAGGCAGGATCTGAACCCAGGCCCTCTTATTCCACTGTATGACTGCCTCTGGGAGATGGCAGGCTGACTCAAGTATTCCATTACCCACAGAAGCAGCACCATTTTTTCCCTAGTTAATTAATAAACTGGCATTCTGGTTTATAAATTGAATATGGTTAGCGTGAATCAACTTCCCAGAGCCTAATTACCCTTAAATGAACTAATAAAATTTGGTTTCTAAATAGGCTCTTTACTCATAATGACCTTACGAGGTTACAGTTACTCCAGAAACATAAACCCCTTAAACAGCCAGAACCCTACACTTTGTTCTTCTCCTTGGCTGGCTGTCACCCATGCCTGGAATGCTCTCTCCACCTCTGCCTCCTGGCTTCCTTCTAGATCCAGCTAAAATCCCATTTAGATCAGAAGCTTTTCCTAGTGCCCCTTAACACTTTCCCTCTGATACTACCCCCAAATTTATCCTGCACATATTTTTACATAGCTGTTCATGTGTTGTCTCTCCCTTTAGAATGTGAGCTCCTTGAGAACAGGGGTTCTTTTTTTGCCTTTTCTTTGTGTACTGGTGCTTTGTACAGCACTCAGTATACAGTAGGTGCCTAATAAATACTCATTGACTCAATTTGACTTTTGCTCTTATTATGTCTCATGGAGGGGGGGGCCTTATGATTGTATATAGTTAATTATAATATGTTTATAGGGTAAACATAGGCTCATAGGAACTAAAGCAAGTAGGAATCTTTGAAAGCATCCTGTTAGAACCCCTCATTTTACAGATAAAGAAATTTAAGCCCAGAGAGGCAAATGTTTTATACAAGGTTCTGCAGGAAATAAGTATCCCAACTGATACTCATATCTAGATTTTAAGATTTAAAACTTAGCCCTTTTCCCCACCACACAAAGCTTCTGGCCGTGTTCTGGGCCCCAGTGCTAGATAATAAGCTCTATGAAGATAGGTATATTCCAATGATCTTTGTAATGCCCCCTGGGCACGTAGCAGAGTGCTTTGCTCCCAACAGGGCACTTAAATCATTTCTTAGTGAAGGAATGTTCTGGCCACTTGAATCAGTCAGTCTAGGATTACCCTGTGGAGAGAGGGCTTTTCCTTAGCCTGTTGCTCCCACCTCCAGAAATAAAAGTGGAGATGCAGGGCACCCAGGGGCAGCAGATGTCACATGGCTCTTAGCATGGGTTCCATTGTTAAAAGCACCCGCTAACCAAGAGCCTTGGCTGGCCTCCCGTTGCTCTTGGCCTGCAGATTGGGTGAATGGTTGGGTTTTTTAGCCTCTAAACTGTCGGTCCTTTTAGTGATGCAGAGAGAACTTAGAAGAACAACAAAAGGCCTTTCCATTGATTATGAATGAGAGGTTGGGAAAGGAAGCCAGCTTATACGGGGCGCATTTGGGACTTGCAGGAGGCTTGCATGAGCCTGTGTGGGAGGAATAGAAAGGGAAGGAAGTACTTGCACTGTGCTGAGTAGTCAATTCATGAGAATGATGAGACACTGGGAACTTGGAAGTAAAAGTATATTTAAACACACACACACACACACACACACACACACACACACACACACACACAATCTGACAGCTCAGAGTTCAAGCTCTCATCTCTCACCAGCTGCAGTCTGTGGCTTATTAACAACAGTTACACAGTCCAAAGAAGCTGCCGACCCTGCCTGGTTTTGTTCATACCATCCCCTGGCTCTGCTGTGACTCCCATCATGTTATTGCTATAGCCCTTTTAACATCTCCTTCCCTTTGTGAGGGCTAGGTCCCATTCCCACTACTCTTATTTGGGTAACTAAGGGGCCTTGAAATAATTTTTAAGAATAATCCTGACCTCCCCAAAGTTCCATCTGGCCCACTGGATTTTTTTTGTTCTTTTCCCCTCCTCCCTTTCTCCATCCCTAACCTCTCACATTTATGCCTTTACCTTCTTCCCCACAGTTTCCTGTCTACTTTTCATCTCTTTCTGTCTTTCCCAGGATTCTCATGTTCTCAGGAAAAGTCTCTGCCTCCTACTAACTGTATACCCCATTGAATCTCTGAATACATACTCTATTCCCATAAGAATAAGATCCTTACTTTCTCTTCCCATCTCTGCACTATTGATACTGATAAAACCCCTCCAAGTATGCGAGCACCCGTGTGTGTGTATCTCACACACACACACACACCCTCCAGAGTAACAAACCTCCTTCCTCTTTACCCAATGAAATCCCCCACATCCCTCCAAGCCCTGATCAAGCCCTGTAATTCTTCAGGGAGATCTTCTCTGACTAACCCAGTTCACACTCATTCCTCCCTCCTTTCAACACTTACAATACTTTGTTACCTCTACTATTCTCTGGGTACTAACACATTACTACTTTCATTTCTGGGACTATTACTCAGCCCTTCCACTGTCTTGCCTTCCCAAGTACCCTGTAAACTCGTGGAGCCAATGAACTGTTTATGAAGCAATTATAGGGTTCAGCAGATAGAGCACTGGGTCTGGGTCAGGAAGATCTGAGTTCTAATATGACATCAGACACTGATCTAGCTGTGTAAGCCGGGACAAGTCACTTAATCTGTTTGTCCCAGTTTCATTTGTAAAATAGAGACTAATGATAGCATCTCCCTCTCAGGGTTGTGGGGATAATCAAATGAGATCATATTTGCAAACCTGAAAGCATTATAAAAATGATACCTATTTTCCTTCTTTTCTATATCTTTCAGTGAACCTATAACAGTACTTTTTACATATATGTTCTCATTAATTAAACCTTCTTATAACCCTCTGATAGCTACTGTTATCATTCGCATTTTACAACTGAAGATCAGAGGTGGTTAACTGACTTATTCAGGATCTCACAGCTAGTTAGTGTCCAAGGTGGGCAAAACTCAAACCTTGCTCTCCCAGACACTTAACCCCATGTTTTATCCATTTGGCCACATTGCTTTCCTAGGATTACAGGCCAAGAACTAGAGAAAGATTTAGAGATCATCAAGTCTAGCCTCCTCATTTCACAGAGGAGGACAATGAGGCTCAGAGAGATTTTATTTGCCCAATAATGGGCAATAATGACACATAATTAGTAAGTGGCAGAGCCAGGAATCAAGGCCAGACCTTCTGAAATCTTAAACCTAGTGCTTCTTGAACTATGCCTTATTGTTGAATGACAACATAAAACAGTTACAAATACTAATCACAGAGCCTTGTACACAGGAGGTACTTAGTCATGCAACACTTTATTAAGTGCTTACTGGGTGCCAGGCACTGTGCTAAGTACTAGGGATACAAAGAAAGGCAAAAACACTGCCTTTGCCCTCACAGATGTCACATTCTAGATGGGGAGAAAACACGCAGACAGTTAGATGTATAAGGTGTACACAATGTGGATGGAAGCTGTTCTCAGAAAGAAGGCTGAGTCTTGAAGGGAGCTAGGGAAGCCAGGGGGCAGAGGTAATGAGGGAGAACATTCTAGGTACGGGGGACAGCCAGTGAAAAGGCCCAGAGGTGGGGTGAGAAAGAGCAAGAAGGTTGTCTCAGGATTGTGGAGCTTGTGAAAGGTAGTAAAGTATAAGACTGGAAAGGGAGGAAGGGGCCCAGTTATGAAGAGTCTTAAATGCCCAAGAGAGGATTTTAGAGTTGATCCCGGAGGTGATAGGGAGCCAGTAGAGTTTATTGAGTAACCATTGACATGGTCAGACATACTTTAGGAAAATCATTTTGGCAGCCGAGTGGAAGATGGATTAGAGAGGGGAGAGCCTTGAGGGCAAGGTGACCCATCTGCCAGCTATGGATATATTGCAGGAAGAGATGAGGGTGTGCAGAAGGGTGGTGGCAGCATTAGAAGAGAGAAGGAAACACAGAGGACAGATGTTGTGAAGGGAGAAATGACAAGAACTGGCAACGGTTTGGAAACGTGGAGTTGAGAAGTGAGCTCAGGTGTCATTTATTGCATGTTTGCTGTACCAAGGTGAATTAAACAAAGAAAGGAAAGAGGGCTCTCATCATGCTAACTGCTCTTTTTCTTTCACGTAGACCCTGGACCCAGCACTGTTTCATGCACACATTACTGAAGTTGGTCCTCCAAAATTAAGAGCTACGTCAGGTTCCTGACTTATGACTGAACTATCCAACTCACTGGACCCACAGAGAAATACAAAGTCACCACAGAATATACAAAAGTCAGCATCCACAATGAGACGCTTGCCCAGGTGAGGCTTCTTCATGTAAATGAATGGGTTGGTCAGAGGTCTCGACGGTCAGGTAAATAGGAATAAGGAGAAAAACAGAGTCTGCTGACTCCTCTACAAACATTTGGTCTTTGCATGAGGTGCTTCCTTTGACTCAGAGCCTACCAAGAGTGACTCAACATGGTCATCTCCAGCTATGAGAGAGAAACAGAAGTGAAGGAGTTCCTTTCAGGTTGTGTGGAAAGGAAGCTACCGTAATCTTCCTGCTGTAGTGGATCTTGGAAATGGTGTTGTCCAGCCCCTCTCATTTCTGAGATGAGGAAACTAAGCTATGGAAAGATGAAGTGAATTTGCTGAGGTAAACTAGCAAAGGACCAGAATCAGAGCCCAGGTTTTCTGATTCTCACTTCAGTTTCCTTGTTTTTTCATGCTCAGGAAGGCCTTGATTAATTAAAACTTAATAACCAGAACTATTCGTTGCTCCTTATCTCCTTTCCCTTTCCCCTGTTTTGGGGGAATTAAATTTCAAGAAAACAAATTAGTGCTAGGGATTAAAAAAAAAAATCAACCTTAAATACATAGGGGGCAATGGAGTGGTGAAAGGAGCACTGCAATTGGAGTCAGAAGATCTGAATTCAAATTCTGCCTCTAAATTCCTGCCTACAGGATTTTGGAAAAACCACTTAACCTTTTTTTGTCTTGACTTTTGTATTTATAAATGATGTCTGATATCCCTTCTGGCTTTAAATCTATGATCCTGTATCTTAAAGTCTCTACACATTCATTTCCCTCTCCTTTCTGCTACTTGTCTCAGACAATAAGAAGTGATGTTTACAATGATGGTCATAACTGAGGCTTCACAATATTCTGAAGCATCAAATAACAGTAGCTTACATTTATGTAACTTTTTTGGGGGGGAGGAAAGGCAGGGCAATTGGGGTTAAATGACTTGCCCAAGGTCACACAGCTAGTGTTTAGTGTCTGAGGCTGGATTTGAACTCAGGTCCTCCTGACTCCAGGTCCGGTGCTTTATTCACTGCGTCACCTAGCTACCCCCATATGTAACTCTTTAAGATTTAAAAACCACTTTCTATGCATTTTCTCCTTGAATCCTCACAACAGCTCTGTGGGGTTAGGTGTTATTGTTTTTCCCATTTTACAGATGGGGCAACTGAGGTTTGTCATGGCCGCACAGCTAAGAAGAGTCAGAGGAAGAACTGAGCGCCAGATCTTCCCGTCTCTAAGTTTAGTGCTCTCTCCGCGATACCACCTTGCAGCTTAAAAGGAGCATTCAGGTCACTAGTCCATAAAGAATAGGGCAGGAAAAGGATGTCAATACATCTTGGAAAGATTTTCAGAAAGAAATGAATGATCAATTAACCAAAATAATCAGTTAACCAGGCTACGAATGAATGAATCCAATATTTGTTAAGGGTCTACTATGTGCTACACAATGGAGCTGCCAATGCAAAAGTAGGCCAAGGCTTTATATTCTGCTGCTATGGAAACTCGAAACATTCTGGTTTGAGATTTTAGCATGACTGTCTTATTTCTCCTCTTGGACTCTAAGGTCCTCAAGGGGGGGCACTATTTTTTTATTTATCTTTTTCCTCTTTTCCAAAGCACTGAACACCGTGTTGGGCATGAGATTAGAATCCCATAAGAACTTAGAAATGAAGAGCCTGTGAAGAAGCAGCAAAGGATTCATATCTGAAAGGTGCCTTAAAGATTGTGTACTCTTAAACACCTCATCTCACAGATGAAGAAGCTAAGGGGCAACTAGGTGGTGCAGTGAATACAGCATCAGCCCTGGAGTCAGGAGGACCTGAGTTCAAATCCATCCTCAGACACTTGACACTTAACTAGTTGTGTGACCTTGGGCAAGTCACTTAACCCCAATTGCCTTGCCTGAATTGATGGGACTCGGATGGACCACTTAGTAGTTCACATGCCAGTCAGAAGTGCATAACCATACAGCAAGATTTTGTGAAGGTGCATAATCTGTTAATTGACAATCAACTATAAAAAGTGTTTTTGGCAGGCATCTGACTGGAAGCATTAGGAGATAGAGAAAAAATACTGAACATGGTCCTTGCCCTGGAGAAGATTGCTATGTGAACAGTCAAAACTTGCACATATAAAAGAGTATTTGCCAATCCAAGACAGTGAATGGTAAGAGCCTGGTGGATGTTACAGAGTGCAGAGCACAGGATTTGGGGTCAGAAGGTGTGGTTCCAAGCCTAGCTCAGCTACTTAATACCTATTCCCTGGGCCTGATTTTCTTCACCTGTGAAAGGAGGGGGTTGGGCTAGATGTTCCCTAAGATTCTTTCTCACTCTGAACCAAAGAACCTATGGTCCTTGAACAACAAGCACTGCAGGCCTTCAGAGGGTTAAGAACTCAATTCTGGCTTGTGGAGACAGTGAGGGCTTTGTGGAGAGGGCTGGGCTTCAGCTTCACTTGCATTCAGATTTGACAACTCACATTTATACATCATTTAACAGGTAACAAAATGAACTCTGAAAGGCTGGTAGTCTGGTGTTATGGTCCTCATTTTTAAAGTGTGAGCAAACTCATTTTGGGAAAGTTTTGATGCTATGCCTACAGTAACAGTTACAAAGCAGAAAAGTTGGGGGTTGAGATCTTATCTTTAGACTCCAAGGACACTCTTTTTTATCTTATATCTTTTTTTTTTTTGAGGCATTCAGGGTTAAGTGACTTGCCCAGGGACACACAGTCAATAAATGTCTGAGGCCACATTTGAACTCAGGTCCCCCTGAATCGAGGGCCAACACTCTATCCATTGTGCCACCTAGTTTCCCCCCATATCTTTTACCCATTCATTCAGCCTTGGTGCAGGTCCTCATTACCACATGCCTGGACTATTGCCATAGCCTTCTGTTTGGTCTTCTTGCTTCAAGTCTCTCCCTATTCCAGTCCATCTTCCATTCAGCTGCCAGAGTGATCTTCCCGAGGTGTAAGTCTGACCTTGTCACTCTCTTACTCAACAAACTATAGCAGTTCTCTATCACCACCAGGATCAAACAGAAAATCCTGATTTGAGGCCCTGGGAGTAGTTCTATTATGTATGATGATCATAAAAGAGGAATAGACAGGGAGAGGAAAAGGAATACACTAGGGCTGGGGTGGGGAATCTGTGGCCTCGAGGCCGCATGTGGTCCTCTAGGTCCTCAAGAGCAGCCCTTTGACTGAATTTTATTAAGGAGATTTATTCTGTGAAGTTTGGATCCAGTCAAAGGGCCACACTTGAGGACATAGAGGGCCTTGAGGTTGCAGGTCCCCCACCCCTGCACTAGGGGGAAGGGAGAGGAAGAATTGGGAAAATCATCTCACATAATTGGGGGTGCACAAGTGGAAGTCTATACAAACAAGGAGGAAGGAATGAGGGGAACGTATGACATTTGAACCTCACTCTCATCTGAACTAGTCAAGGGAGGGAAGAACACATACATACACACAGTTAGGTACAGAAATACATTTCATTCAACTTGGAAACAGGAGGGAAATGGTTAAAAAAAGAAAGAAAGAAAGAGAGGGTAGATTAAAGGAGGAATTAATTCTAAACAAGGCAAAACTCTAAGGATGCATGAAAATATTTATGGTAGCTCTTCCTGTCACGCCAAAAAAATAGGAATCTAAGGGTTTATCCATCAACTGGGGAAGGGCTCAGTAAGTTAGAGTAGGTAAGTGTAACGAAATACTTTGGTGTTGTAAGAAATGATGAAGGGAAAATGATTTCAGAGAAACCTAAGAAGACTTGTATGAACTGATGCAGAGACTTGTAGTACTGATGCAGAGAACCAGAAGAACTATAACAACACTATTATAAAGACAAGTAAACTTTGAAAGACTTGGGAACTCTGATCAACACAATGATAAATCATGATTCCAGAGGTATCATGACAAGATATGCAACCCATGTCCAGCTAGAGATGTGATAGACTAAGAGCGCAGATTGACATAAATATTTTTGGATATGGCCAGTGTGAGAATTTGTTTTGCTGGGCTATACAAGTTTGTAACAGAAGTTTTGTTTTTCTTTCCTAATTGGGTGAGGGAATGTGGGGGGGGGGGGGGAGAAGAATTTTGTTGATAGAGAAAAAAAATTAATAAAAAAAGGAAATCTTCTGTTTTGCTTTCAAAGCCCTTTACAACCCAGCTCCTTTCTATCTTTATAGTCTTTTTATACTTTCCTCCCCTCAACATACTCTACACACACACACACACACACACACACACACACACACACACACACACATACTATATATATACTATACACATATGTGTGTATACACACACACACACACACACACGCACATATGTAGAGTTGTTTGCAGGTTATCTCCTCCATTAGAATCTGAACTCCTTGAGAGCAGGGACGGTGTTTTGCTTTTCCTTATATTACTAAATCTTAACACAGTGTAGTAAACACTTAATAAATGCTTGCTGAGTGCCTGACTACCAGATGGACTAGAAGAGGGCAGCAGGGAGGTCAGTCTTTGAGATGCTGTACACGCACAGAGTAGCGGAAAAAGCACAAAGCAGGTGGAGGGATGTATGGTATGTTCAGGGCATTATAAATATACAGCCTTGGCTAGAGTGGAGAATTCAGGTATGGGAGCAATAGGAGATAAGACTGGGCAGATAGGTGGTTGGAGAGCAGACTGTTTACTGGTTCATTCATCCATTCATTCAGCAAATAGGAGTACAAGATAACCTATAGTCATCGAGCAATTTCTAAAGTGTTATGAGAAAAAAAAAACCCTTGATAACTTCTATTGATCTTTAATTACCAATTTGCTGAGAGATAAATACAGAAAAGAAGAAAGACTGACGTGCCATTCTCCCACTCCATGGCTAGGCACAATAAGGAAATAAGCACATTTTGAAATAAAAAAACTATTTCAGATTTTCTTCCTTGTGTTTGGATTCCCACAGTCTCGTGCTCCTTTAACTGGGGGAAACAGGCCAGATCTGACAGTGATATTTATCTCTGTTACTCCCACACCTCAAGGGAAATATGTTTATTAATGTGCCACTTCCCTTGATAAATTACTAAATAGAAAGAAAAGCCTTGTACTCATTTCTCGCTGCTTCTCTCATGATTTATGTCCCCAGGGCTGGTTCAGCCATTGGTCCTTATTAATTTGTGGAGGGAAACCATTTCCAATACCCAACAGCAGCCTGGGTTTTATTGGCGCAACCTCACAGTCCCTTTTCTCTACTTGGTCCTGGGGTGGAAGCTATTGGACTCCCTGAACATATTGAATAATGTGAATTTTTCTAACATCCCAGTTCAATTATGGATCTTTGGCTTATACTGATATACTCTTTAAGCTTTATCAAGTACTTTTCTCACAAAAACCCTGTGAGATAAGTAGTATATTTTTATTTTACAGTTGATAGAACTGAGGCTGAGAGAGATTGTGACTTGTTCCAGACTCATGTTCCTTTAACTGGGGAAAAGAGTCTACGGAAACAGGGTCAGGGTTTGATGGAGCCAGAATTCTAACCCAGGCCTCTGGACTCCAAGCTTGTGCTCTCTTAATCACAGCATTGTTAAGTGTGTAGAGAACAAATTGGGAAGTTGGTTCCTGACCTCAATCAATCCATAAATACTCCCTGAATATCCTATGTACAAAGAGGGCCCCAACTTGGCAGCGTAAGGTATACAAAGAAGAATAAGCCCTTGTTCCTGCCCATGGGGAGCACATACTCTAGTTGATGAGGCAGGATGAATATACATGAAAAGTGGATGAACAACATGCCATATTCTGTGCTGTAGGAGTTCAGAGGAAGACGAGGTCCTTGCAGGTGGGCAAAATGGGCAGAGAGGCAGGGAGAGGTCGTTATAAGTGAAGCTCAAGCATATCAGGGACTCAGTTCCTGAGCCCTTTTTCACAGACAACAAAACCAGAGGAAACTGGGCTTTTGAGGAAACTCCTCAAAAGGAATCACTTAGCAGGAGGCCTTGATACTGGCTGCCAAGGGGAGGGAGACATCCCTCCAGCTGGGATGATCTGTAATATGATCCGTCTGGAGGTAAGCCACTATAGTACACAATCAGTGAGACCTTTCCAGTCTATGATTCGGACATTGTCCTTTTTTATTTGAAGATGGTTCTCATGATTTAACTTCCTCAGTATAATAAGTCTCGGTCATATTTACATTCTATATAGCAGGGTCTTGTAATTGTTTCCTGTTTATCCTGCGTACAGCTTTGCAAAGATACTGGAGTGGTTTGCCAAGTATACATATACTTGCCCAGGGTCTGGGCAAATCACTTAACCTTATTTGCCTCAGTTTCTCCACCTGTAAAATGAGCCAGAGAAGGAAATATTGAACCACTCCAGTATTTTTGCCAAGCAAACCCCCAATGTGGTCTTGAAGACTCAGACAGCACTGAAATAATTGAACAACAAAAATATAAATATAGAATGACCACAAGAAAGGTTCAGGATATGGAGCCAGGATATCCCTTTAGCTAACCTTCTGGGAACCAATGCAGGTAGTGTTTGTAGGCATTCTTCCAGGCTGGCACCTGAGTCGCTTTTAAATATATGATACCAACTTACTTTCTTGACATTTTCTTTTCCCCCAAAAAGATGGTGACAACAAAACGCTAGTCAATTGAGCATCCTTATTAGTTGGGCTTTGGTTAATCACAGATATATAGGTTCAGCCATTCAACAAATGCTGCTTTCTGCTTTCTAGGAGCTGTGATAAGTGTTGGAGATAAAAAAGCAAAAGTCTGCCCCTGCCCTCAAGGAGTTCACATTCTAACTGAGAAACAAATAACTGTATATACATGTTATCCACAGAGTAAATGGAAGGTTATCTCAAGAGGAAGCCACGATTGCCACAAGTGAGGAAGGAACCTTAGAAATCTTCTACTCTAAACTCTGTCATTTCACCAATGAGGAAACTGCCTTGTCTGATATCACGCTGGCTAGCCAATTACAGCAATTTCTTTCTACTGATCAACTTACTCTCCCCCTGCTAAGTATTTTCCGAGACACATACTGCAGACTCAGTCTGGGGACCTGGTCTGAAAAATCTGTAACTCACACTATTTGAATTGAGCTTAACACCACATTTAGTATCCCAGTGCCTGTATTGTGGATAATCACTCTATCTTATAGCACTCCCTTCTGCTAATAGAACGAGTTAATAAAACACAGCAAAGATGTTTTAGCATGTTCCCCAGCACATTGATTTGTGACCAAGCTTAACATTGAGGGAACAGTGAAACTGGTTTGTGAACGATGGCACAGAGTAATGAATTTGGATCAAAAGGATATGTATTCAGGGTGGATAGGTGGCACAGTGCATAGAGCACCAGCCCTGGAGTCAGGAGGACCTGAGTTCAAATTCGACTTCAGACACTTGACACATTTACTAGCTGTGTGACTTTGGGCAAATCACTTAACCCCAATTGCCTCCAAAAAGCTAAAAAAAGAAAGAAAGAAAGAAAGAAAGAAAGAAAGAAAGAAAGAAAGAAAGAAAGAAAGAAAGGATATGGATTCAAATTGTGCTCTGCTATTGACTACTTCTATATCTCAGCTTCTTCTTCTATAAAACAAGATAGACTAGATAATCTCCCTGAAGAGCCTTGCAGCTCTAGGTCTTATTCTATTCTTTTTTCAGATCTGAAGCCTAATTTCCTTTAGATCTGGCTTGAAATGATAAAATCATAGAAAATCATACCAGGATAGAACCTTAGAATTCATCTAATCCACACTCCTCCTTTTACTAATGAAGAAATTGAGGATTAAGAAATTGAAGTGACTTGCCCAGGTTACAAAGGTAGTCTTGTTTCTTTTCAGCCAGGTCTATAACTTGAATTACCTGGCTGAGCTGGGAGACATGGGTAGCCACTCTCTCTGGCTGCGCAATGCCTCTCTCTACAGTGTGATCAATGTAATTGGTTTCTGAAAAATCCCCTGGAACAGCATGCCAAATAAAGAACGGTATTAGTATTGATGTGACATCCTGAGTCGAATTAGTGTCAATATGACAATGAAATATATGACTTGGAGGAAATATGGGGTGTAAACAGACAACATTTCAAACGGAAACATTTCAATCTTATGGATTGGTGGGGGTTGTGAAGTGCTGCTGTGGTTATTAAAACACCAATGCTCAACAACATAATACAAGGAAATTCCATTTTAGGGCCCCGATGACAAACTGCAAATACTCTGTTCTCCAGAGAACCACTCAGTGGAATTATCACCTTGGATTACCTGTCTGATTATCTATTACCCTTATAATGTAGCTTTATTCCCTATCCTTCTTACCATAAATCACGACCTTTTACGGACTGGAGAACATTCGCCTTATCCAACTACCGAAAGACTAGAGGAACTGCTAGAAAGGTTAGTTTTCAATGAAGTTATTATACATAACCTTTATTATTACCCAACTCAAAATCATGGCACAACTAAAATCCTGCCTTCCGTGCACTGAGGTGAACTTAGAGGTTCTGATGTCATTTTACATCAGACTGTTTAGCTGGTCTCCCCACCATCCCACATTTCCCCCAAATCAGGTTTTCTGTAGGCCAAACAGAATCTTAAGAATCTGCAGTGACTCTCTATTGTTCATCAGAAAAAAGTCCAAATTCTGCAGAATCAAGATCTTCCTTAATTGAGGTTTGTTTTCACACCTAACACAATACTAATCATCAATAAGCATTTACTAGGTGTCAGGCCCTGAGAAGACAAGTTAAACTTGTTTAACTTGTTTCCTGCTCTCCAGGAACTTCCATTCTGTTGGGGAAGCAACATTGACAGATATGGCATACACAGAAAAGTGCAGAGTAAGTCTGAGGTAGTTCAGGGAGGGTCAGCATTAGCAACTGAGGGGATCAAGCATGACTAATAATACCTAGTACTTTAAGATTTTGTCAAACATTTTCCACAATGCTTTTGTGAGTTAAGCAGTTGTCCAGTCATTTTTAGTTTTGTTCAACTCTTCATGACCCCTTTAGGTGTTTTCTTGGCAGAGATATCAGAGTGGTTTGTGATTTCCTTCTTCAGCTCATTTCGCAGGTGAGGAAATTGAGGCAAACAGGGTGAAGTGACTTGCCCAGGGTCACACAGCTAGGAAGTGTCTGAGGTTGGATTTGAACTCAGGAAGATGAGTCTTCCTGACCCTAGGTCAGGCACTCTATCCACTGTGCCATCTAGTTGTCCACAAGGTAAGCGGTAAAAATATTATTATCCCCATTTTACACTAAGTCTCCCTGAATTTAAATAACTTGCCCATAACCACACAAGTAGGAAGTGTATGATTCAAGGTTTGAACTGAGATTCCACAGGATCTTTATATTTAGGTCTAAAAGGTTTATTGGAGGGCATTTTTTCCAAAATTTTCATTTTACAAGTTAGGAAACTGAGGCCCAAAGAGTAAGTTGCCAAAGGTCACAAATAAATTGTAAATGACAGAGGCAGGATTTGATGTTCACTCCTCTAACTCCATTTGTAACCTCCTTCCATTATAACCTGGCTACCTTCTCCAAAGTCCAGTGCTCTGTCCACTCTACCCTCCTGCCTCTCACTACCATACTCATCTGCATGCTCTGCCATGGTGAGGTCTGACCAATAAGCCCTGCCTAGCTTTCCAAACCATTTCAAGCCCCTCTTCCTCCATGTAGGCTTCCCTAACCATCCCAGATCACTCTAAGTTTTCCCCTTCTTCCTCATAATTTTAGCACTTGTGTGTGGTACAGTGTAAATCACTGGACCTGGAGTTAAGAGGCCTGAGTTCAAGAGTGGGCTCTAATGATCACAGGCAACTCATTTTTCCCTTTCTGGCTCTCAGTTTCTTCATCAGTAAAAGAAGAATTATAATCCTAGCACTTCCTACCTCATAGGGGTATTATGAGGAGAGTATTTATGCTACACAAATATGAACTATCCTTAGTAGTGTTCTTATAGGCTCTTCTTATAAGACATCTTATATGTATCTTAGATATTATCTAGTCTTAAGTTCTTAAGGTTTTCTGTGTCATGGGCCCCTTAATGTTTTTAAATACATAAAACATATAAGAAACCAATTCTATTGAAACAGAGTTACCATAATAGTTTCTAAAACCAAGTTCATGGGCCCCAGGTTAAGAACCCCTAATTTAGTCGAATCTCCTTAAGTTATAGATCTGGAGACTGTAGGCCAGCAATGCTAAATGATTTGTTCAATGTCACAGCCAGGAAGTGTCAGACCTGAGGACCTAAGTGCTTATCTTCCCTTCCATTAGCTTCCTAAGATCAGGAACCATGTCTTATAGTTCCTATAGTGAATAGCACAGGGCTGGGCATACATTAGGTGCTTAAGAAAAACCTGCTGAATTTCCCCAAACTTGGTTTCTCATCTCACATATGAGAACTTTATAGCTCTGTGCTTTTCTTCATATTGCTTACCCAAATACTTTTCCATATCATGTCTCCGTGACAGCTTATATTATTTTCACTTTGTAAGGTCTCAGGAAAAATTGACTCAGTGGAAAAAACAGTTCATTTCCTTCAAGTAAGCAGGAGTAAAATTTCCAAGGAGAGAACACCCACAGAGCAGTACAGTGGTGACCAGCAAATAGGAGCAAGGAGTATGAGACTGCAAAACACTTAGAGATGGATTCTAAATTCTCCAGATTACCTAATCTAAGTCCTTCCATTTAAAGATGAGGAAAAGGAGCCTCAGAGAAGATGGTGTATGAAGGGCTACCTTCTGAGAAGGTCTGAGATAATCAGTGCAGCTCCAGAGGACAAAATGGATCCCAATTCACACTTAGAAGTGACAGAAAGGGAGAAGCAGACTCAGAAGAAGCAAAGCTGTTCCAGCAGTTAGATGTATTCAAACTGGAGATGTCTGTATTGTGTGGGGACGAGTTCCCTGTCAATAGAAATATCCAAGCAAAGTTGGCTAGTGATAGAGGGGATTCCTATATAGAGTATGAGTTTGGATTATATTACCTCATGTTCTTTTTCCAATTTGAAGATTCCAGAACTAAAACTCAGGGTAAAGTGACTTGTCTAACAATTAGAAGATAACTAGAATTGGAATCCAAATCTCTTGTTCCCCAGGCTATTGTTTTGTCTCCTCTTGCCTACATATATCAGCATCTTGGTTTGTTTTTTTTTTTTCCCTGCACATACTCATGAATAATATATAAATATACAAATAAAACCAAAAAAAGTATCATTTACATTTTTAAAGTCAAAGAAAATGTCTTGATCATAATTACAAATTTAAAAATTTATGTTCTCATTAGTACGGATGTGTCTGTCTCTTATTTTTCTGACTTGCAACAAATTGGAAATAAAGGAAAAGATTTTGTTTATGAACAGTGAAATGGTTAAAAAATTTCAACGAAATATTTAGGAAAAAAGATCCAATTTCTGAATCTTTGCAAATATGTAACGGGCTGATACTGAAATTTAATGAGGTTTCATAGTAATTCGATGAACTGATCTGATAGTGGCATGGGAGGTGAGGGGTGGAGAAGGCGGTGCAAGGCTAAAGCAAAGAAAAGGGCCATTGAGAAGCAACATGGCAGAGTGGAGAGAGAGCTGAACTTGAGGCTAGGAAGACCCAAATTCAAGTCCTATCTCTGACACATACTTTGTGACCTGGGACAAGTCAGGGCTCTAGGCAACTCCAAGACTCTAAGTTACAAAGAAGGTACTAACTTGCATTTGGCAGAGGTAATTTATCAGGGAGCTCCCTCTGCCACTAAAAATGCAGGCTTAGCCTCTATCCTTATCCCTTAACTGAGAGAGGAAGACTGCCCATAATTGGGTAATAAGCACGAGAGTGAGCATTGCCCCGAATTCCAAAGCCCTTGGGCTGATCAAGCTGCTTATTGCATCTCATCTCTCTGAGGTGGTAACATTGACAGAAGCATTTCTACTGCTGGCTAGAAAGTCTCTGAATCACCACTCGGCCCATTCTAGTCCCATCCCAAGCTGACAACTTTTTTCTTTTTCTTTTTCAAGTACAATTTTCTCCCTAGTTTTCACCACTGCAGGCATCCTCTTCAGGGACTTTTTGTCTCATGACTATCTTTCAGTGTGTCCTCACTACATATAGGATGCCGTTCTAGCTTCTTAGTATCATTAGGTTCATCTCCCACTTCTCCCTTATAAGCGAGACAGGAAGCAGGAAGGGATGTAAAAATCCGAATGGCTGGGTTTGGATCCTGGCTCTGATACTTAGCAGCTGTGTGACTCTGGGCCAGGCACTGGAAGCCTCTGGCACTCATCTGCAAAGTGAGAATAATGACATTGGTGACAACTGCCTCGTAGGGTTACTGTGAAGAAAGTGCTTTGTAAACCTTAAAGTCCTAATAATGTAACTAGCGGTTATTATTACATGCACCTTGTTCTCTAACCATTCTGAATGCCATGTGCGAATTCTTGCCTTTTCTCTCAGGTTTCACCCTCCACTCCCACCCTGCCCCCCTTAGAATACCCTTCCAGTCTTCAGTCTTTTCATCTAAATTTTTTTTTTGGCAAGACAATTGGAGTTAAGTGACTTGCCCAGGGTCACACAACTAATAAGTGTCTGAGGCTGGATTTGAACTCAACTAAAGTGACTGCTTCAGGGGTGGGGTGAGGTAGGGGGAGGGTGGTTTACCAGCAGAGGCTGGGTGACTACTTGGATTCTTGTTGAGGTGTGGCTAGCTGACCTCTGAGGTCTCTTCCAACTCTGAGAATCTTTTATTCTATCATCTAGTTAAATATCAGAATACGAGGTAAGCTGAATGAAGGTTTATATATGGGGGCAGTGGGAATGGTCAGAAAACATAAGGCTTAGAGTTAGGAGACCTGTGTTTGAGTTCTGGCTCTGGTGTTATTAGCTTTGTGGCCATGGGCAAGTCACTTATTCTTTGTGAGTTTAAGTTTCCTCATCTGTAAAATGGGGATAATAGAACTTGTCCTTGTCCTGCCTACTTCATAGAGCTCTCATGGGGAAAGGGCTCTGTAAACCTTGTGCTGCAATAGAAATGGAATTTTTTTATAATGAGTTATTAAGGGGATGTTGGGAATGGGTCCATCCTCAGCATGGCGTAGCAATCAGAGCAACAGGCCTGGTATGGGGAAGACCTGGGTAAGGTCAAGGTCTTCCACTGCATCCACGACTAGGTCCAGTCATCCTGACCAGTCTTGCCACTGGTCTCTGATGGCTCTGGAGGAGAGAGGAGGCTGGTGACTTTATACAGCTAAGACTCACTTAAAGCCAATTCACTTGCAAGTCAAGACATCACCCTGCTGATGTCATCAGTCTTCTTCTAGAACTAAAGACCAACAACAACCATAAGTAATCCCGCCGCTGATGGGCACTTATTGAGGGCTGCTAACCTCAGGGAACAATTAGTGCCACATACAAAAAACATTTTGACATGTGAGAGCAAGGGCAAGTCACTTTAATTCTTGGGGACTCAGTCCTCATCTGTAAAATGAAGGGGTTGGGCCAGCTAGCCTCCAGTACTATATCTATGATCACCCCTTACCAATCTACCTGCCAGGGATTCCCCATCACAAACAATGTGATATACCACCAACGCAGCAGTACCAAAGTTCGAGTGACAGGATGCTATAGGAATACTGCATTTAGAATCAGAGGACCTGGGTTCAAGATGGCTCTGTCACTATCTTTTAACCTTGAGCAAGTCATTTCCATCAGTCAATCAATCACCAAGCATTCATTAATGACCTACTGTGTACTAGGTACTGCATAGGAGCTGCAGATACAAACACAAAAGTGAGACAGTCCCTGCGTTCCACAGAAAGATACACACCCACAGAGAAGTAAACAGAAGATACAGCCAAGATTAGTCACTAAGTGATGATGGTGGTGCTAACAATTGGGAGACACAGGAAAGATCTCACTTTGAACTTCAGTTTTGTCCCTTGTAAAATGGAGTTAATAGACTATGGATACCCTAAGGCAGCAGTTCTCAACCTGTGGGTCACGACCTCTTTGGGGGTCAAATGGCCCTTTCACAGGGGTTGCCTAAGACCATCAGAAAATACATATTTCTGATGGTCTTAGGAACCGAGACAACGCTCCTCTATCCATCTCCAGGTGAGTCTGCCCACATGCAGATACATACAAGTATTAAAGGGTAGCGGCATTAGGAAGGTTGAGAACCACTGCCCTAAGGCTTCATGTGGCTGGTCTGAAAACACTATACAAATGTCAGTGTGGTGATATTATAGAACAGAAATAATAACACCAATGACTCCCTCTATCTAGTGCTTTGAGATTCTCTTTGAAAACAAAGGACAACCAACACAAATTGCCTCATTTTAATCTTTGGACATCTGGGGATATAGCATATTGTGTTTATTAAATAAAGTTTTATGTTTTATGTTCTAAATTTTAAAACTGGTTGATTTGAACATTTTATTTGTTTTATAGTGGAGTATACAAACACACATGCAATGAGAAGATGGGACTCATTGGAAAAGACCTTGGTGCTGGAAAAGACCGAAGGCAAAGGAAAGGGGGATGGCAGAGGATGAGATGGATAGACAGTATCATGGAAGCAAAGAACATGAGCTTGGACAGACTTCAAGAGACAGTGGAGGATAGAGGGGTCTGGAATGCTATGGTCCATGGGGTCACAACTGAATGACTGAGCAACAACAACACATACTCACATAAACAAATATATACATCAAATGACTTTTTGTATATAGCACTGACTTTTTCCTAGGATCAGTGTTCCTCAATAAGATAAAGGATTTCCATTTTTTTTTCTAAATCTTTTAAAAAAATTTTTAAATCTAATTTTTATTTTTAAAATTTATGAAATAAAAACAAACATTTCCATAACAGTATATTAAAAAAGATGATTGCACATGAAAATGAAAATCTATAACTTTCTATGCCTTTTAAATATGTAATAAAATTATCCTACATCCTTTTCTAAATCTTGAACCAAACTCCGATCTTTAGAATCATTGGTTCCTTGGGACCTTCTGCTGACACACCAGCTGCTGGTTCCCAAGATGAAGGGCCTTCCTTGTAAGTGTCGAAAAGCTATAGCCCCCAGTATCAGAGGAGTCACAAAAACCAAATGGTAACCAAAAGAGGTTCTTTAATGAATTCTGGTGTCACATAGAGCAACCAAAGGATTTGATTTCCCGGGAATTTGTGCAGGGTTTTAAGTGCTAAGGAAAATGAATACTTGATTGGACCCAATCTCTCCTGTGAGTGATTTGTATCACTGCGCAGGATCAGAAACCAGAGCAACGTTGCTAATAAGTTTTCTTATTTCCTTTTGGGGGAATCAAGGAGTTTTAATTCTTTAGCCTGAGATCAGAGACAATCTAGTCCAGCTGAAAAACAAACCTGGGGGAATCCATGAAGGGACTGCTGAATACAAATTTCTTTGACTGATCTGTGAACAATATCCTCCAGGCACGGTAAAAGTAGCACTGTGTGTGTGAAACCAATTAGGAAGGAAACTTTCAGTAGGTCCTGGTCCAAGCAACTAGAATTCAACTTGTTAATAATAGGATAATTTGTAGTGTAAAGCACATGGATTTATATTACAGAATCCTGAAGCTAGATGGCACCTAAAAGGCCCATTTGGTCAGGTTCAAACCTCTGCCTTTCAGTAGAAGGACTATATTTAAACCATTTCAGATCAAGTTCTATTTTATCCTAAGTGTCATCGACCTTTTTTTGGTGGCCTAATTCTAGCGTTTGACTCCTGGGAATTTCTTATGGATGTCTAACCTGAACCCTTTATCATTTTCCCATCATTCCAAACTATATCATTAGCTGACTCTATTTCTGTGAACCCTGGCGAGGCAGGGAGTTCTTAAAATTGGTCTATAACAGGATTATGGTATCTCGTCTCCAATTCCCATTTTAGAGTTGTTAATGTTTTAGGCTACTAAAACCCAAAGAGACTGGAAATTGTCAATAAGTCAGTAAACATTTACTGAGAACCTACTATGTGCCCAGTACCATGCTAAGTGCTGGGAAAACAAAGAAACATAAACATGTTCTTGCTGGGAGGATCAGACGATATATTTTCCAATAACTGACTGCTCAAGATAAAACAACAACAATAACAAAAAAGACTAAACACTTTATTTCCTCATACATTGTGTATTATGATCAGTGCTCATAAAGCTTCAGCTCAAGTCTGATTCCTTCCTGGGGAACTCCTTCCCCAAGGGACCCCAATCTCCAGAGCTCTCTCTTTTCTAGAAATCCCTTGAACACTTATTGTTCTTATACTTATGAATGAATGTGTAAATAATATTCTATGAGACAATAATCAAGACATATTTATTAAACACCTACACTTAATAATTTCATCTCCTATCACCATGCCTTGGCAGAAGTTGTCTGTCTCCCATGCTTCAGTTCTTCTCGTTAGAATTGCCAGCTTCCTTTAAGGCTCAGCTTAGATGCCACCTCCTCCTGGAAGCCTTTCCTGATTTCCCCAATTGTTAGCACTACCTCCTCCCCCCTGAAATCACACATTTACTTATCTGACTACATGTCCATATCCCCAGTAAAACTGTAAGCTCCTTAGGGGTTGGAATTGATTTGTTTTTATCTCTGTAATCCCCAATACCTAGCACATAGCACTTAAGTGTTTGTGGAATTGTTTCAGTGTCCAGAACTGGAAAGGACCTCAGAGGTCATTGAGTTCAAATTATTTATTTTATTACTAAGAAAAATGAGGTTCAGGGATAACTGTTATCTGTGGTCAGATAACAGTCAGTAAGTATTTCTTAAATGCCTACTACATGCTGGTCATTATACTAAGTGCTGGGGATATAAATACAGAGAAAAACAAACCCAATCCTTGTTCTCAAGGAGCTTACACTCTAGTGCTTACAGAAAAAGCTAATAAGTGGGAGAGCTGGGATCAAAACTCTGGCCCTAGTTCCTAGTCAATGGTTCTTTCCTCTACCCCACATAACTCAACTTGTCTTGCACTATCTATTACTTTACTATTTTACATGTAGATGTCAAGAATAAAAGAATTAATTAAAGACAAAGCATTTACTCAGCTCTTAATCTTAAACTAGATGGCAAACCACTTCAATATCTTTGTCAAAAAACAAAACCAAACCCATATGGAGTCAAGGAAGAGTCATACAGGACTAACAAATGAACAACAAAAGCTCTTACTATGTGCTAGGCACTATGCAAAGTGCTAGAGAAACCAACAGAAGCAAAAAGACAGTCTCCGCCCTCACCAGGCTTACATTCTAACGGGGAAAGGAAAACATATAAAGGTGAGCTCAAAGGGATGGAAGGAGAGGAAATGCACAATAGTACAGTTTGGAAATGACCAGAAGTACCACTGAGACTTAGTTCTGATAAGGTGAAAGGTCACCTCTCCCTGTCCAATGGCGCCAGTTAGAAGGAATACTCTTAGAAGGAGCAGGCTCTGCCCCACAGTATCCTTAAAGTACCTAGCCTACTGCTATGCATCTAGTAAATGATGGATCAATTTACCATGTTAAACAAATGAACCAAAGTCACTGATGTAGATGATGGAACTTCCCAGTAAAACAGAAATTCCATCAGACTATGAATTAAATGAAACCACAAATGTGACAGAGGAAAACATTCTACACAACTCCTGATCCACACCTCATCACAGAGTAGCAACCAGATGCAAAGAGAGACCCAAGGTCCTAATCTTCTTCCTCTCCTTATCTAGAGATAAGAGATGAATCCAGGATGGGTACTTAAAAATACAATTCACAATGTCATCATTGAGCTAATACAGCATTCCCAGAAATATGTTACACACATGACGGATGTGGACCCTGACCTTTATGTACAGTATAATTGGGAGGATAGATCTTGAACCCCACTTTCTGCCAGAGGCTTTTCTCACTCCCGCTAGCTGCTACAGCCTTCTCTTCTAAGTTTACCTTTCACTTTCTCTGCATGTATCTTACATGTATCTGTTTGTATACAATGTTTCCTCCCCCACTAGAAAGTAAGCTTCATGAAGGTAGGGGCTGTTTTTATCTTTCTTTGTAGCTTTAGCACTTAGCACAATGTCTGTCTCATCGGAAGCACTTAATAATTCAGAGGTCTTTTACCTGGTGTCCATAAACTTGTTCTTGTAATATTTCAATTATTCTATTTCAATAGAATTTCTTTTCCTTGTAATCCTTTGGTATTCTATTTTATATATTTTAAAACATTATTCCAAGGAGGAGATCATGGGTTTCTCCAGATAGTCACAGAGGTCTATGACACCAAAAAAGTAAAGAACCTCTGTAACAGGCGCTTGTAAAATGATTGATTGATAATCAGAGGGCATTATAATAGAGTGTACAAGAAAGTGCAGACTATGAATGCCATAAAAAAAAATCAGAAAAGGGGGATATCAGTGAGAGCTGGAGGGAGAAGGCAGTCCAGGTTCACAGAAAGACAAGAACAAAGGCATGGAAAGATGAAGAGACAAGGCATGTGCAGGGGATTCAGTGAGTATAGCAGTCAGGCCATCACAAAGAGATCATACAAGGCTTGACAGCCCATAAATCCCTTGGTCAGGACCTCCTGCTGTGGCCCCTGGCTCTTGACCTGGTCAGTGGCTCAGAAACATGTGCACAGGATCAAGGAAGCCAAGATTCCCCTGTGAGATTTGTTTCACTGCCAGTTACAACATCTGCCCCCATTGTGGTACCAGGCAGGGGAACTCTGGTAGCCAAACTTCCTGGGTCTGACGGCAGGTCGGATCTGACAGAGAAAAGTCAGTGCGTTTTGCATTGACCTTCATTTGTACTGCTTCAGGGAGGCTGACCAGGTGTCAGGCCAACAGCAGGTTCTTAGTAATGGTGGACTATCTTACTAATCTTACCACTAGGGCTATCACCCTCCCAGAATCTATAGATAGAGGGGGATGAAAAGTTCTGCTGTGAGGGCAGGGTGTGCCAAAAAACGTGCACTAGGAAGAAAGCAAAAGATGTTGTGTTTAAGCACTAACTTCATTACTCACTGGTGAAGGCTGAGTAGCTGGGGGGAGCAGCATTTTTCAACTCTAAAATGTGTGGAATGTAAAGCCAGTCATGATTTCTTCTTTCAAGCCTCTGTTTCTCTTTAGCTCACCTCATACTGCCATGCTGTATGATCTGAAGGTTCAAATGCTTAGCCACCAGCAAAGCTTATGAGTGTAGCCAAAAGATCAAAACTAAGAAAGGCTCAGCAAAATAAAAAAATATAACACAATGTAGATAATGTCAGTTTGTTGTTTTCTAAGTCAACGTGCCCACAGGGATCCTTTTCTATTTGATTTTGGTATCGCTGGAACCCCAGCTGTCTGAGCTGGCTGCTTCCTTCTTGAATGGTTCTCTCTCTGAGTTACTTCTGCTCCCCTAGGAGGGGCACAGGCCTCACCAAGCATAGGGGCAGAAATCTGCCATAACCATAGCAGCTCTGCATACATCTGGAATTCTTACGTATGGAAGTTAAATAAGGTTTTGTCATCATGACTGAAAAAAGAAGGGGAGGGGGGCATTGCAGATTGGCTACTCCAAGCAAAGTTTTTATGGGAGGCAGCCAGATGTCATTGTGGATAGAGAGCACTTGCCCTGAAGTCAGGGACATCTGAATTCAAATCTAGACACTTACTAGTTGTGTGACCCTGGGCAAATCACTGAACTCTGCCTCAGTTTCCTGATCTGTAAAATGAATTGGAGAAAGAAATAACAACCCCCCCAGTATCTTTGCCAAGAGAACCCCCAAATGGGGTCACAAAGAGTAAGATGGACTGAAACAACTGAACAACAACACTGAAGGGAGGTGGCTGTGATGATATAGATTTCAATCAGAGGACTTGAGTTCAAGTCCCACTTTGCCACTTATTAGTTGTGTGACATTGAATAAATGGCTTTATCTCTTGAAGTCTCAGGTTTTTGCAGTAGTAAAATGGGTATTATAATACTCTCACGTGCTTGTGGGGTTCAAATGAAATAATACATGTAAAGCATCACATGAAAGTCAGCTATTACTATTAGGCACCAGATGATGCAAGTTATCTCAGGGATTGTCTTCTGCAGAAATAAGAAATCAGAAAAATCTCTGATAATGTTCCCATATTTGCAGGGTTAAATATTTTCTTGCTGCTTTTGTTTCATGATTGATACTCAGTGTATTCTCTTCATCCCCTTAAAAACAGCTCCACAATAACAAGAGTAGTGAGATCTCAAAGATCTAAAGCCTGACCTGGATATCAGAAATGACCAGTGATGATCAGAAATACTAGATCCTGTATTGCATGACTAAAAGAAGGACCTCTCCTGGCCTTATTTTCTTCATCTGTGAAATGGAAAGAATGTTATGAGCTCTTAATCTACTTGACAGGGCAATGAAAATGGAAACACTGGATGTGGTCAGTGACTTCTGCTCTGCTCCATGCTCTGAGATCTAACTTGAGGTACTGAGCCTGATCCAATTAGTAGACATTCAGTAGGAATTGCCTTTTATGGATTGTTTACAAGGGGCTTACACAATTTATTAATAGCCTTCATGTTTACATCTCCCCATTGGCTGATCTATTGGTTCTCTTAACAACAAGGGGAAAAAAAAGTCTCTTTTTTTTCCTTCTAAGGAAAACCATAGCAGGAACTAAAGACACATGAAGTTGTTCTAAGGAATAACTGATCAGATCCGGCCAGATTCCCCTCCACACAATTATGTTTGGGGGCTGAAGAATAAGGCAAAAAGTCTAGGCTCTCATTTCTAGCTGAATATGCGTGCAAGTCTCTTAAAACTCTTTGGGTTTCTGTTTTCTTACTTATAAATTACCTAATCCAACCTCCATATTTTACAGATGAGAACGATGAAGTGAGAGTTGTTGAATGATTTACCTAAGGTCCTTTTGCTAGCTTGGGGATAGGGTCACCACCAAATGATTCTTAAAGGCCTTTCCATCTCTAATATCCAATAATTTAATGGTCCATAGAAATCAATTGAAAATGTATAGTCTCTGAATCAGCACAGAATAGTCAGGATAAGGGAAATTTCAGAACTCTAAATTCTCACAAGATTCGTTCCCCAGATTGTGGGCATGGCACAATAATGCTGGGAAGGCAAACAGGTTTAACTAATCAAGTATGAGACAACTAAGGCTCTATAGTTGTATAGCCAAGGTCTACATTATGCAATAACTCTTTCCTGGATGGTTTAGACATTCCTCTGCCTGGAAGCAAGGAGCTGGACTGCATGATCTCCAGAGTTACTGTCCAACTCTAGCATCTTGTGAGTTGGGTCCAAGAAGTCACTCATGTGGCTCTTTTCATCAGCAAGTGAGTCCCCAGTGTTAAACTGAACTACTCATTAATGTCTGTGGGAGGGTCCCTAAAGACCATCCTCTCTAAGTTGGGAGAAGGGGACCAAACTCAATCAAATATTGTAAACACCAGTATTAGTTTCCCAGGGCAGATAATTCTCTGCATCTTAAGTTTTCTTCTTGAAAACGGACATAAACAAACTTCCACTTCATAAGGATGCCATGGGTAACTAACCAAGTTTATCTCAGAACTATCTGCAAGTTTTAGTTAAAAAAATAGATGAACCTTTAATCTTTTTTTTAAATCAACAAAAATAGGGTTATGAAACTTGAATCAAGAATGATAATTGTGCTTCAGGCCCTTTTCTGGCATAACCATTAAAAGAAGACATCCTTGCCACCTCCACATCTAGGATATTGTCTGGGACTCAGTACTTACCGTCCACTGGGTTGAGGTAGTCATGGAGGTGGGGGGCACCCGCAGCTCCTCCGCCTTGCATCAAGAGGTCCCCGTAAGGGCCTGGGTGGCTTGCCATGAGTGTCATCTGGTGGTAATAATCTGAAGGGTTTGCCCCTGGAGGGGGAAGACCAAAGAGGCCTCTCTCTTTAAGGTGCTCGTGGGCCACTGTGGGAAGGGAGAAGAGAGCAAGAAGAGAGAAAATTAATCAAAATCTGACAATCTTATTTTTCCCCTTGAATAGGAAAAAAAGTCCATAGGGACATAGTAGTTTCTATGTGATTTACTTCTTGTTCCCTCCCTCCCCTTGAAATCCTCCAGCACCTTCCTCCCCCTCTCAAGCAGCCAATTCAGGGCTCTGCTGACGATCCATATGGGGTGTGTTTCTGTCGATAAAGGAGACCAGGCCTGGGTCTCCAAATTCCTCCATTTCCTCAAATTCATAAACAGTCTCTCGTTTGCTCCCTGTTCTCCCCACCCTCAGCAAACCAGGAGTCCTGTAGAAGCTGGGAGCTAGAGGGCTGTCAGCATCAACATCCCAGCTGATTTGGTTTTTAAAGAAAGAAGAAAAGGAAAAAGAAGGCGCCGTGGAAGCCAGACGATTGTAGCCTGGTCAACGATAGCTATGTCTGAAAATTCAAGTAGAGACCTAAGGCTGAGCGCTCGTTAAGTTCCTTGGCTAGATAAAACCCATTGCTTGCCAAAACTCATTATGGCCTCTTTCCTCACAGCTGAAGTTTTTCAACCCTGCTTTCCCTAGATCTTACAGTCCATGGCTGACCAGGGATTAGGAGAAAAGGGCAAAGCTCGGTTTATCAAGGCAGAATGACGGAATTCATGTAAAAAATATGGAGCCAACATGCAAGGGCCCCACCTACCATTCTAACCTCTTCTTCTGCTACTCCCCTAACCAATCCACCATTCCGGTCAAGCTTATCTCCTTACTATCCCCAAGGCACATCTTACACTAGATTTTTCATCTTCTTCCCCCTCTTCATTATTAATAACATCAGCATCAAAATGCATTTATTAAATATTCATTGTAGGCCAAGCACCGTGCTAAACATCAGAGATGCAAAGAAGAGGAAGAAACATCGTCCTTGCCCTCAAGGAGCCCACATTCCAATGGAGGAAGACGGCATGCCAACAACTGTGTGAGCCAGAGTAAATGGAAGGCTGTCTCACAGGGAAAGTACCAGCAGTGAAGGGTCACTAGGAAAGGCTTCCTGCAGAAGGTGGCATTTGAGCTGAGACTTGAAGGAATTTGGGGAAAGTAAAAACCAAGAGAATTCTAGGGATGGGATCCAGACAGTGAGAATGCCTGGAGTCATAGGACTGTCTAAGGAATAGCAAGGGAACCAGTGCCAGGGAGTTAAAAGATGAAAGAGGATTTATCATGGTACTGAAAGGTAAATGCAAAGACATTTGGAGGGTGGAATTAACAGCTGCATGGGTGACTAGGAAAGGCATGGTGCAGAAAGTGGTGCTTGGGCTTGATCTTAAAGGAAGATAGGGATTCTAAGGGAGAGGTAAGGAGGGACAACATTCCACAGAGCTGGGAGATGGCATGTTCTATGTAGGAAACAGAAGTAGGCCACTTTGGCAGAGAAAGGGAAATAATGTGTAATAAACCTGGAAAGGTAGGATAGGGTTAGACTTTAAAAGGGCTTTAAATGTCAGTGTTTCCTCCTAGCTACTGTAGCTTCTTGAGTAGGAGAGCGAGATGATCAGACATGTATCTGTGTGAAGGATGGACTAGAGGGAGAAGATGAAGCCAAGAAGTTCTAAGAGGAGGCTACCATAAAAGTCTGGCAAGGAAGGAGTGAATTAGAGTGGAGTGGAAAGAAAGGAACGGTTGCGAGAACTATTGCAGGGACAGAATTGAAAGATTTGGCTACTGAGTGAATATAGGCAATGAACATGGAGCTATGTCTAGATAGGGATAAAGACAGGGATAGGAACATGTGCTTTCAGTGATGCAGGGCACTCCCAGATTAGGACACTCCTAGATTATAATTAATAATCTAGCTAGTCTAGAAATCTAAAAGAGAATAAAGAAGAAGATCCAGGACAGAACCTTGCACAGGGGAGAGATATGGATGAAGATCCATCAAAGGAGACTGAGAAGAAGGAACCAGGCAGGTAGGAGCAGAACCAGGAGAAAGAAGTGCCATGAAATCCCAGGGAAAAGAGAATGTGCAGGAGAAGGGGCTCATCAGCAGTGTCAAATGCAGCAGAGGTCAAGAAAAATAAAGACTGAGGGGACAAAAGCCTTCAGGTTTAACAATAAAGAGATCTTTGGTAAGAGTAGTTTAGTTAAATGATGAGACTGGATGACACATTGGAAAAGGCTGAGAAGAGAGTGAAAGCAAAGAAAAAATGTCACTGAGGTGACAATGATAGATAGTTTCTTCTAGGAGTCAGGCAGAGAAAGAAAGGAGAAGTGACTTGAGGGGATGGCAGATTGCTGGAATAGACAACAATATGTCCTAGAAAGAAGACTAGATTTTGGAGGCAGATTTTGGATGGAATCCCAATGAATCAATCAATCAACCAATAAGAATTTATTAAATGCCTACTATATACTAATCCTAGCTCTTGTGACCTTGGGCAAATCAATTAATATCTCAAGACTTCAGTTTCTAGAGCTGTAAAATAAAGGGGATGAACAAGAGGTTCTCAAAGACAAATACCCTTTCTCCATGGTCAGAAGAAAAGTCAGTCTAGGTCCCATCTATGTTTAAACTGACCATGGATTATGAATTAGGGAGCAAACTGTTCATGTCACTTAAAAAGAAAAAAATGCTACAGCTATTAATGTTCTTCCCCAGAAAGAAATTAATATGATTCTATGTTTGCAATGACCACCCCACATCCCCCACAATTTAGCCCACTACTCACCCTCAGCTGGGCTGAGGCCTCGGGCTGCTGAAATCATAGATAGGGTAGGACTGCTGTGCATGGAGCGGAGGTAGTGTTCCATGTGAGGGTTCACGTAGGGGTGAGGGGGGTTGAAGGGTGACTCTCCAGGACCTGCAGGGTGTGGTGAAAGCCGGATGAGGGAGATGTCAGAAATAACAGGGCTGCCGCTCAGTGTAGGAGGCCTGTAGGAATACAAAAGGAAATGTGTAAGAAAGTATTGTCTCTATTATTGGATGGGAAGGGGAGTGAGGAAGAGAGGTGGGTGTCCTCTCACTGTGAGAAGACCTGAGGCAGAACCATCCAATGTCACAAAACTTGTAACTGAAAGGCCAATTATTTTCACTACAAAGGGATCGTGGGATCATAGATTTAGAGCTGGAAGGGAACTTCAAAGTCATTGAAAACTTACACGAACTGATGCAAAATGAAGTGAGCAGAACCAGGAGAACATTATACATAGTAACAGCAATTTTGTATGATGATCAACTTTGAAAGACTTAGCTATTCTTATCATAGGGCAGCTAGGTGGCAAATTGGCCTCATACATGACCTAGCTGTGTGATTCTGGGCAAGTCACTTAATTTTGCCTCAGTTTCCTCATCTGTAAAATGAGCTGGAGAAGGAAATAGCAAACCGCTCAAGTATCTTTGCCAAGAAAACCCCAAACAAGGTCACAAAGAGTCACACATGACTGAAACAACTCAACAAAACAACAATTCTCAGCCAAACAATGATTCGAGACAATTCTAAAGGATTACAACGAAAAATGCTATCCATCTCCAGAGAAAGAACTTATGGAGTCTCAATGAATATTGAAGCATACTTTTTAAAAATTTTATTTATTATTCTTGGTGTTTTTCAGTCTGCATTTTCTTTTACAACATGGCTAATATGGAAATGTTTTGCATGACTACACATGAATAATCTAAATCAAATTATTCACCTTCTCAAGAAGGGAAGAAGAAAGGAAGAAAAGGAGAGAATTTGTAACACAAATTTTAAAAAGAATGTTAAAAAATTTGTTTATATATACTTGAGAAAAATAAAAATTAAATGTAATATAAAAAAAAAACATTGATACCAACCATCTTATTTTACAAATGGGATAACTGAGGCCCAAAGACATTAAGTAACTCATATAGGGTCACATGATTAGTAGTTATCTGAGACAAAATCCATTCTTGGTCTTCCGTACTGCATCTAGCACTCTTTCTACTACACCATGCTGCCTCTCAATATACTCTATGTTTCTTCCTGGTTCTGAACATGAGAGTGAGCAAACATGATAGCCACTGTACTACTTTACAAAACAATTTTGTTAAAGGGTTCCGGTAAATAATCATGATCCATTCCCTCAACTTTGTTCCCAGGCCCAGTTGCTTCACCAGTAGAAGGGATAAGTTTCCACATTTGCTTACCAGTTCCTTTCAGGGATTTGTCTTTGAGACAACCAGCAAGATGGGACATTCCAGCCTGTCCATTAAAGTTTTGAAGTCTCAGCCATGACATCCTTCAAATCAAGCACTAATAAACTGTAACTCTCTTTTTTTTTTGTTTTTCCTTTTTTTTTTAATTTTATTTTAGTTTGCATCATTCGTTTCCACAAGATTTTGAGTTACATATTTTCTCCCCCTCTTTCCCCCACCCACCGCCCCAAAACAGCCATCCCAGTGTGTCCCCCCTTCCCCAGTCTATTCTCTCCTATGTTACTTTTCGGTAGGGCAGGATGGGTCTCCCAACTACAGTGCCTGTGTATCTCAAGTTCCAGTTGGATGTAGTCAATAATAATAATAATAATAATAATAATTGCATATATATATATAGAGAGAGATACACATTCATAACATTTGATTATGGAACTCCAGATTCCAGA